>JBBPBX010021800.1:6436-30880 GCA_038048925.1 Garcialebias charrua | reverse complement strand
GAGCATCTTGTTCACATAACATCAGGAGAATTTGAGATACAGGTAGTCCCCGACTTACGAGCGCTCTGACCTACGAGGTTCCAGACTTACGAGCTGGCGAATTTTTGGAAAAAACGCAAAAAATACCGAGTTTTTCTGTGTTTTTTCACCACAGTTCGTTAGCTAAACATGTGGACACACGTTTCCGATCATTTTTATGCACTCGTAAGCAGTTTTTCGATGAAAAACGAGTGTTTGTAGTTGCGCTAGCAAAACCGTTCCAACTTACGAGCGAAATTCCGGACTTACGAGACACGTGGCGGCCGTTCCAAGTTACGAATTTTCGCTTTACGAGCGCCTCGGAGGAATGGAACTCGCTCGTAAGTCGGGGACTACCTGTAGTCAGCCTTCCAAGGCCGACATGGGGGAGCCAGATTCAGACAACAGTTGTTTTGGGTCAGGCCAACTCTGTTAATTTCCGTCTGCCTTACAGTCTCACTGGTACGTATCAATGGCGACTCCAAACAGCCAAATTTTGTGGTCAGTATCACTGAGCCGAGCTTATAACTTCTCCCAGGTCAATTCCTTCCCACCAGCGAGATTCAGGAGCCGCAAGTGGCCTGCGATTCTCAGCAAGAATTGCATCCAGCTTACGGCTCAGCTAACACAGCATTTGAGTCTGAGTGCTCACAGGACGGCACATTCCCTTACACAGGTCAGGCAGTTTCACAATGGCCACAACAGCTGAGGACATTTTTCGAATTTGTCGATGTGTCAGGTAACCACCAACTCCAAAAAGCACAAATCCTTTTATCATAAATCCAATTATGAACGCATCTTCAACATCCTCGACCGACAATATGGACAGACACATGATCTTCCACTGCCACCAGGAATCCATCGTGGATCCAGCTGCGAGTGTCTCATCGGGGCAGGAGGGCTCTCCTTCGCCCTGTCTTCTTGTCGAGATAATTTTATCAGTTGCATCGAGAGACCAGCTGACCAGATCCATAATTTATAATTCGGAAGATATGCAAACAGAGACTCCGAAAGGTTCACAGAACAAAGAGCAGAAACAGGAGGGAGCAGGAGAAAAATGTGTCCGCCTTCACCGAGAGCAAGAAGGAGAATAAAAAGACAAAAAGTTTAAACTAGATACATATGCAGATTGCCCCATCAACCCTCACAATAGGGGTTCTTTTAATCTTGTTTTGGATTTACCATGTCCTGGATGACTGAGCATCTTCACCAGTGTAAAGCTAAATATTGTCGTTATAAAACAAAACGTCTGGTGTTAAATTTGCCCTTTTATTTTTATTTTTTACAGTTAAAGGAGAGAAAGGTGATCGCGGACCACCGGGAACACTTCAGATTCCAGGTAACATCTTATAAAACATGCAGAGAAAAGCCAAAAAGTGGATGTTTTCTTTGTAAACAAATGATTTATATCTCTTAGGTCTGGAGTCAGGGTTTGATTTTCACACTTTTAAGGTAAAGCCTTTCTTTTTACATTTAATATTTAATTTAACGGATTCATTATTCAAATCTGATTCATTCTTGATTAAATTTCTTAAATTTTTCTGACCAGAGTGAGCTGAAAGGTGAGATGGGATTGAAAGGAGAGAAAGGAGAAACTGGAGGATATTATGACCCCCGATATGGAGGCAGTGCAGCTGGAGCACCGGGAGTCCCTGGACCTCCAGTAAGAGCCCACCTCAGGAACTAATAAACTGTCCACACATGTTGTATAAAGATCGTTCTCTGACCAGGGCCCTCCAGGAGAATCCATTGTTGGACCACCGGGACCTCAGGGGCCACCTGGACATCCAGGAAGAGGCTACAATGGACAACCTGGACCTCCAGGACCTCCAGGACCACCTGGACCATCCCTGTCTGGACCTTACAGGGGCACACAGAGTGAGTTATGTTAAAAAAACGAATAGAAAGTTTCAAAATAATGGCCGCCTATCCACAGTGTAGCTGTGAGGAGAAGGAGGAACTTATTTTTCAGGGTTTTCTCCGGGTGCTCCGGTTTCCTCCCACAGTCCAAAAACATGCATGTTAGGCTGATTGGTAACTCTAAATTGTCCCTAGGTGTGAGTGAGAGAGGTCCCTCTTGTAAATGAGTCCCCGTGGCTCAACGAGGCTAGCCTGTATAAATAATGGTTGAATGAATTAATTAATGAATTTCAGCAGGTTTGTTCATCCTGATTCAAAATGGGCTTTTCTGCAAAAACAACGCTTTGGCAAATATGGCTAATAAAAAGTATGTTTGAGAAATTAGAGTTTTGTAAAGGCTTGTTAAATCTTTGTTTCTTTAGTCCAAAATTTTAGTTTGTTTGTTAAAAAAAAAGCTGATATTAAAATGTACTGAATTAGTTGCTATCAATTTCTGTTGGCAAAGTACTAAACCACTTTAATGTTGAGAAAAACTTTATACTGTACTCTCCTTATTTTCAGACTGGTTCCAGGGCACATTTCATAAAGAACTATATGTACCGGTAGATTTGTTAGTGTTTTTGGCAGGAAGCAGGAAATGGGATAACTTGCCCAAGAATCGTAGGTTGCTGTGATCTTCAGTAACCAGTGTCCAGTTAATTCACTCAGAAAATTTTAGCCCCACACTCCCTGTTTAACATGAGTTCTTTTCAGATTGACTTGTTAATTGTTCATTTCATTTTGTTTAAATGACAGCTATCAGTATTCCTGGACCGCCAGGACCTCCTGGAACACCAGGTCTACCTGGACCATCCTCAGGGGTGAGTTGACCTTAGAACCAATAAGAAAATTTGTTGCACATATTCTCTAAACATGTTCAAATCTCAAACAACAACATGTTTCTGCTATTTAAGCAAGAAGTTGAGAACTAAAAAGGTTTGGAGACAGTTTTGAGACTTTTTTCACGAATACCACAACCCTGAAGTTGAAGCTGCGGAACATGAGTGCCCCCTAGTAGCTGCTTCTAGTACAATTTGTAAGCCTTGCCACTCCGCCTTAAATGGATTGAGCCGTCTCCACCCCTGTAGCCCCCCAAAAAACAAAAATCACTGAAGATATGAGCGCATTGCCAAGGCTAGTAAACTGAGGGAAATGCTGCACAGTGTTTCTCCTACCATTAAACAAGGAGAGTGCCTCACCCTGTCAACAGAACCGAGCGTCCCACCTATTGATGCCACTCCCATTGACAAGTGCCAGCACTGATGTTGCGCTAAGCTAGCGATGTGCAATACAGACGTGCTAGCTAAAAAGCTATGAATATGTAGGTAGCCCCACCCCCACCCCGCGTGCATCAACAAAAAATTTGGAAGATATGAGCACCTTGCCAAGGCAAGTAAACTAGGGGAAATACTGCACATTGTTTCCCATACCATTATACAGGGAGGGCACACCACTCTCTCAACAGAACTAAGCACCCCGCCTCTTGACGATGTCCTCCCACATCGACAAGTGCCAGCACTGACGTAGTGCTAAGCTAGCAACGCGCAATACCGCCATGCTAGTTAAAAAGCTATGACTATGGAGGGTAACGCTCCATCTCCACTCACGCTGAGCTGCCCCCCCCGCCTATCAAACTGTCCCATCCCCCATGCTGACAACTGCTAAGCTAGTGGAACGCAATACAGAAGCACTAGCAAAAAAGTTAAAGAGGTAGCGCTCTGTCTCCCTCACGCTGAGCCTTTCACCCCGCACCCCAAGCGCCCTGCCAAGGCAGAACCTAGGGGAAATACTTTGACCATTTTTAGACTTACCTGTATGTGTATTTATTTTGTTTGTAGGTGATGGTGTTCAAGTCTTATGGCATCATGGCAGCCACAGCCAGAAGACAGCCTGAAGGGTCTCTGGTGTACATAACGGACCAAACAGACCTCTATGTACGAGTCCGAGATGGAGTTCGTCAAGTTCAGGTGAAACTTTGATCTTTGGATCTAAAACCACCTCAGAAGATACAAGAATATTTTGTTTTTTGATTGAAGTTTTTTTTTTTTTTGCTTTTATATTTTCAGCTGGGAAACTATATTGCTTTACCAAGTCTACCTGTGAGTGTAGGTTTTAATTTTTTACAACACACTTCTTATTTTAACACATAAAACAAGCACACGTAATGTTTTTAGGGTAATGAGGTCGGAGCTGTGGAGCCGCCGCCCATCATCCCATACTCGCCAGACCTTTACAGACGACCTGTGCATCCAGACCAACCGGATCCTCAGTACCCTCCACAGACTGACCCCAGGTACCCAAGTTACACAGACCGCTTCAACAGACCGGACGGTCGATACGTAGATCCTCGGTACCCGGTCCCGCCTCTGCAGAGACCTCCACCTCCTCTGAGTCCCATCCACAGCCACAGCTCCGGACCGGCGGTGAGACGAACTACGTTCTCTAAAGCAGGTCTGAGGTGACCAGAAAGAACATACTTATATGGAACAACATGAAACGTGTTTGTTTCCCCACAGCTCCACCTCATCGCACTGAACAGCCCTCAGACGGGCGCCATGAGAGGAAATTCAGGTGCAGATTTCCTGTGCTTCAGCCAGGCTCAGGCCATCGGGTTGAAGGGAACTTTCAGAGCCTTCCTGTCCTCTAAACTCCAGGATATCCACAGCATCGTCCGTAGAGATGACAGAGGGAATGTGCCAATTGTTAACCTGAAGGTAACTAAATTGAACAGCTTTAAACTGTAAACCAGATAATGTAAATGGTTTACTAACAACTAGGCTTCTACATAAAGTCCACAGTTATGCTTTAAGCCTGACCTGATGTGACTGTTTGCAGGATGAGGTTCTGTTTGACAACTGGAACGCCATCTTCCACGACGGCAGAATGAAAGACAACGTTTCAATCCACTCCTTTAATGGCAAGGACGTCCTTAGAGACGACACGTGGTGAGACAACAATCAAAACATCTGTCCCCACTGAATTAGAGAAACACTGGGATGGCCATTGATAGTGCTAGGTGAGATTACTGGCAGCCATCTTGTGAGAAGTGATGTTTGTCACTGTCATGTTTACATTACTCCCTTCAGTGCGCTTTGTCGTAAGCTGAAAAACACAGAAATAGAAGTATTTTACTTGAATAAGCATACATTAATAATAATATATTAATATACATATATTAAACAAGAGTCGGGTATTCTGTAAAAAGCCTTCCAACAAGCCTGGTCACCATTAATCTCAGTCTCTGTTAATTTTAAAAAAATATTATTCAAGTTAAAAACAATACATTCAAACAGTTGTCCTGTATAAAAAAATAATTAAGAAAAAATAGCCAGTGAAATATGGTTTATAACATTCTGAACAGAAACCAGCAACTACGGAGAACAAGCCAGTGCAACTGGCAGTGTAAGCCTGGGTAAATGGTGAGGGTTGTGTCAGGAAGGACATCCAGCATAAAACACTTTGGCCAAAACTAGTATGGGAGTTCGCCCAAGCAACTCCACACAGGATTGGTCAAGGTTAACAACGATCGTAACCAGTGCTGCTAACAAACAGGGTGCCGGCAGAAATTACCGTTAGTCGAAGACCACAAGGAGGGAAACGTGTCAGGAAACAGACTTAGAAGAGGAAAGTCAAGAATGTAGGACTGAGGGTTACAACTCTAAATGTGGGGACAATGACAGGCAAATGTAGAGAGCTGGCTGGCATGATGCAGAGAAGGAAGGTAGATGTTTTATGTGTCCAAGAGACCAATTGGAAAAGCAGCAAGGCTCGCAGTATTGGAGCAAGGTGTAAATTGTTTTACCATGGTGTGGATAGAAAGAGAAATGGAGTAGGGGTGGTCCTGAAGCAGGAGTTGTCAAAGAATGTACAGTAGTAGAGGTGAAAAGAGTGTCAGATAGGATGATGTGTCTGAAGGTAGAAGTAGAAGGTCTGATGCTAAATATTTTCAGTGGTTATGCTCCATAGGTTGGATGTGACATAGAGGAGAAAGATACATTTAGGAAGGATCTGGATGAAGTGATACTTCATGGGGAGTATACTCCCAGTTTTCCCAGGGAGGAGAGAGTGGTGATTGGAGCAGACCTGAATGGACATGTTGGTGAAGGAAACAGAGGGGATGAGGAAGTGATGGGTAGGTTTGGTGTCAAGGAAAGAAACCAGGAAGGACAGATGGTGGTGGATTTTGTCAAAAGAATGGAATTGGCTGTAGTCAACACCTATTTCCAAAAGAGGGAGGAGCATGGGGTGACCTATAAGAGTAGAGGGAGTACCCAGGTCGACTACATCCTGTGTTGGAAGGTACTTGGTGTGTCATCTGGACAGACAAAAGATAAGGAACCTGTTGGTGCACTTCAAGTCTGTCCCACTTGTTTCTGGACTAAAAGGTGCTGAAACTGAGTAAACTGACAGTTCTACATACGGTAATTATTTATGTTTCTTGGAAGCATAAATCTACCTGATGGCTACTACGGTATAATAATACAATGTACAGTATAATCCTTACCTAGAAAACATACAATATACAGTATAATCCTTACCTAGAAAACATAATGTATTTTTTGAAGTGCTGGTTTCAAAAATAATAACATTGGCAAAACATTACCCTTTCACTGAGTTTAGGCTTTTCACGTTCATATCGATGGTCTGGTGCCATGGTGGCAGTCGCTGAGCATGCCCATGTTGCTACACAAAGCTCCTTGCAAAATGGTGGCACTTATTCTCATCTCATTCATTCATTCATTCAACCTTTATTCATACAGGCTAGCCTCGTTGAGTCACGGGGACTCATTTACAAGAGGGACCTGTCTCACTCACACCAAACAACCATCCACCACTCACACCTAGGGTCAATTTAGAGTCACCAATCAGCCTAACAAGCATGTTTTTGGTCTGTGGGAGGAAACCGGAGTACCCGGAGGAAACCCACGCATGCACGGGGAGAACATGCAAACTCCACCCAGAAAGGCCCCGGACCGGGATTTGAACCGGCAACCTTCTCGCTGAGAGGCAGCAGCTCTACCAGTTGTGCCACCGTGCTGCCCATCTCGCTAGCATAGATTGCACAGTGGCTGATAATTTCAGTGTTCCTCTGGTTCAGTGGGTTCTACATTTTAGCATAAAGTGTTGCTATAGCTGTTGTGTTTTCTTCCAAAGGCCGGAGAAGATGGTGTGGCACGGGTCGACCAGCGGGGGTCAGCGGCACCTCGACAGCTACTGTGAATCATGGCGCGTCAGCGACCGGGCGGTGACGGGCATGGCGACGCCGCTGCTGAGCGGCAGCCTGATGCAGCAGACTTCCATCAGCTGCTCCAGCTCCTACATCGTGCTCTGTGTTGAGAACAGCTACGTTGGCCGTGCCAAGCGATAATCGCACTCAAATTGACCAAAGACCTCAAAACACGTCCTTACACCGTTTGTGATGCTTTGTAAATATGACTTGTTTTATAAGAATGATTATGTTGTTTACTCTTTACACTAGAGCCCGACCGATATGGAAATTTTGGCCATCACCGATATCGATATTGAGAGGTGAAGCCGAATGCCAATAACCGATATAATGGCGGAAAATCTTTGAGCTTTGTCCACCCCTAAGAATCTTAAGTAAACGAGTGGAGCGGGGCCTGATTAGTTAGCGCAGCTGTTAGCAGCCATGAAGCTAAGCTAATCAGATCCATGCCATACCTAGTCCCACACTAAGTTTACAAGTGGTGCACTGGTCATAAAAACAGTCTTCCTAATGCGCATTCACATTTTCTATCCTCCACTATTCACCATAAAGTTATCAAGTGTTACAAAAATATAAATTAAACGAATATCCTTCCCTGTTCATTGGTTAAACAGTCACGTATGGTGAAGGCCTAATTAGATTTGACTGTAGCAGTCAATAAATCAAATGACAAACAATGCATTTCATTGAGGATGACAATGATATTGTTACTAGCACTGATATATATTTTACCTTTACGTTAGATATATTGATCTAGCTAAAGTTTTACTAGGCCTATGATAGGTTATCTAAACGTTAGCTTGTTAACTTGAGAAGCATGTAGCTAACGGCAAGCAGAGGATTGAAGAGAAATTATATTTGATTTTTATTTAATTTTACAGATCAATTAAAATAAATTTCCCATACACTGTTCAGATTATGCTACAGTATTGTTCACTGCTTCGGCTGTGCTGAAAGTGAAACTTAAAGCAAACGGCCATGACTTAGAAGAAGTCTTCATGCTCCCTCTGCTGGATACATTGAGCAATTACAGCTGGTTTCCAGCATTTTAGGGGTGAAAATTAGAAGTGTTTACATCGGCGCATAATGGGACAATTATCACCAATACTGATATGTCCCTAAACGCCTATATCGGCTGAAAATATTGGTCCTACCGTTATATCGGTTGGGCTCTACTTTCTACATGGTGCTACACAGATTCCTTCATGTTAAAGGTTAAGCTCAGGTGATCTGCAGCATCTGTCGGCAAATCGCTAACAGTAAGCAGCTCAAACACATGTTTTTGTCATACTTGGGCTTCGTTCACACTGCAGGCAAAAGCAGCCTAAATCCGATATGTATTTATTTTTTGACCATATTTGACCTGTATTGGATTTTTCAAGACAGTCTGAATGTGACAAATCAGATTTTATTTTATTTTTTTCTAATTTGACCTAGGTCTTTTCTTATCTGTGGAACTAATCTGGATATATAATTGATGTTTTTCAAAGCGACCACAGTCTGAACAGTCATGTCGATTTTTACATCGATAAAGTAGGGGTAAGCAGATCGAATGATCAGAAATATCTATATCAGAAATATTGATATCAGAAATATCAATATAAGAAATATCAATATCAGAAACATAAATATAAGAAATATGATTATAAAAATATCGATATTAAAAATCAATACAAGAGATATCGCTATCAGAAATATCGATGCCTGAAATATCGATATCGGCCTTGTGCAATTTAGCTCGTGGAACTCCATATTTTTAACTCCAGAACTAAGAGTTATCAGTACTTTCTTTGTTCATTTAGTTTGTCATGTCCCGGATTACTGAGAATCAACAGCAACATTTAGCCGGCAAGAAACAAAATCACATGTAAACACTGGTCAAAACAATCATGTTCGATAATTTAATTGGATCTTATTGCACAACTTCAGAACTGATACACACATGCAAACGTAACGTGCATTTTTACTAAAACAAAAAGACAGCATGCTGCCAGTGACGTTGCATTATCCTCTGAACGTGCAGGTTGCATCACGACCAGAGAATTCCTACTGGAGACTGATAGCCATCACATTTAACATTTAATGTGAACAAGCGCACAAAAACAATTGGACCTGTGCAAAAAATTGGAATTAACCTGCAGTGTGGGCATAGCCTTCATAAAGTGGATGTACATGGATTAGAATTTGCTGTTTCTAAGGCAGTTCTCATCTACTTTTCATGATCTGTTGATGCCAGATTTAATTCTGAGCTTCTCTCTGATACAGTTCAGACATCGATTAAAGGGAAAACTTATTTTACAGTATTAAGTCTGCACCTTGACAAGGTCCAAAACAACCTTTTAAAAACGATGCGCTCCAACCTTACCTTCACGCCACAGTGCATCCACTTCTTCTTGTGCAAGTTCTTCTTGTTTTGGTGTTTTCACTGCAGCGTTGCACCACACACAGGTCTGAAACGGCGCTATGATGCCAGAAACAGTGCCATGTTTACGAGGATGTTTTTCGAAACAGTTTGATCGATTTGGAAAAAGACTGTTTTTGTGTGGATGACACCTAATCTGTGTTTCAGCAACGCTGCACAAACAAGATTACCACGAAAAGTAAGTTGCTGCAGATTATTATTGTTTTGTCTCATAAAATGAATTATTTTCTGTAAAATCACAGACTTGTGATCGATGTAGAACTATTAGATGAACCCCGTAAAGATCTTTGTTAAACTTTTTTTTTTAAGTGTTGTGTCTGAGCAGACCAAAGAAACGTTGAAATATTCTTTAAGTATTTTCTAAAAAATGTTTTTGACTTCGTTACACTGACAACACACGGCACTAGTATTATCCTTTTCACTTTTGCTACACGAGGAGATACTTTATAGTTTCTTTATACAACAAAGGGATATTTATTTTTTACAAACTGCTTTTTCTAATCCAGCTTTAACATTCGAACGCTCGCAGATGATTTAAGGTTTGTGCACACAGCGAGCACATTAATAACGTATGTACAGATATCTGATGATTTTAAATGTGTAGTTTTTTTTAATCATTTTTATATACTAACAGATCAGCTGTAGCTTCTAATCTGTAATGTGGGAGCATCGGGCTGAAACGAGACATCTGGTTAAATAAAACCTGAGAAATGATTTAGTTTGCTGTTTTTTTTATTGTTTGTCATGTTCATATCAAATATATGATTTTTTTTTAAACAGGAAAGTTTTTTAAAACGTGTGACACTTGGTAATGTATGTACAGAAGTGCAACTCTTAGTAACAAAATGCAGCTGCAGTCGGAGGAAAATAAAGTCCACCACCTGTTGAGAGTTTTCATGTATCAGGACATGAAAAAAAAAGATCTGGTCTTCAGCAGGTTCTGAAATTATTCAAACCTAACGTTAAGTAACCCGACAGATTCAGTTTTTTGGTAAAAACTAAATGAAAACGCTGAGTGAAAAACAAAACCCACACTCTGACCAAACAGCTCGTAGAACCTACTTTAGCAAAAGTGACTTCAAGTGTTTTTGTAGGACGATCAGGCTCTCGCATGGTTATGGAGGAATTTTGGCCCATTCTTATTTCCAGCGTTCCTTCCGTTCATTGAGGTTTCTGCTCATCTCTCTGAATGTCCCACCCAGTGCTTAATTTGAACAGGACCCGGAAAAGCGCTTATTTTGACCGGGTGTGTTCCGGTAACTTTTTGCTTGGATCTGGTATCTCTCAGGCTTAATAACAAAAGTTATGAACAAACATGACTGCCTTGAAAGAGTAAAACTTATATTGATGCAAGAGCCTGATCGTCCTACAAAATATGTAATCTGAAAATAATTACATAAACACTCATTTTAAACACAATAGCCACTTACTTCCTAATATCACATACGATCTGCTTCTTCAAGTAGCATTTCCGCTTCTACCCTTGAAAAAAACCTCTGCCCCTAAAAGAGTGGTGGGGGCTAACCAGACAGTGATACGTGGACGCAAGCCAACATAGGCAGCCACCATGAACAGACGAGGCGGCTCCTGGAGGTTTCACATGTGGAGTCAGACAGCAAATTCAACGGAGAAGAACCGGCTCGGAACCGACAAGTAATGTGGAGGGGGGGTAGGATGCTTGACAGAAGCAGAGTGTTTACAAATGTAGGTAAACCTAGATGTTTAACAACCCGTTAAAATACACCAAAATGCAGGGAATCGCATCTCCTTTATTCAAAAAGTTCTGGGGGAGGACCCCCCACCCACTCACTACGGATTTGCATTCTAGCATCGATTGAAATACAAATTAAGCCCTGGTCCCACCACAGTGTTTCAGTCCAGTTCAGGTTCTGGACTTTGACTGGATCATTGATTCTTTTCTTTGTGAGTCGTTCTGTTGTAGATCAGCTGCTGTGTTTGGATCATTGTCCTGTTGGACCCAATTTGGTCCAAACTTTTATCTGTTGGACCGATGTCCTCACATTCGACTCTAGAACCATTTGGTCTACAGAAGAGGTCATCTCAGTGACTGCATGGAGCCCAAACCATCAGCCCTCCACCACCGTGCTGTCAGCTGGGTTTTTGTTTTGTCAAATTTTTTTGTCATTTGGTCTCCCAAACTCAAATCTTTTTTTTTTAAAGGAAGCTTCTAAAAACATTTCTTTTGCAAATCCACTAAACTCATCCTTGTTGACACTTTTCTAATCAACCCATCATGACCTTTAACCTCTAACATGCTAACTGAGGCCTGTAGTCTATGACGGAGCTCATCTGAGCATTACACAGTCTGACGTTTGGGTGAACTTGCTGCCACTTATGGGAAGATTAGCAACTGTTTTAAATGTTTTCCACTTGTAACCCCCCACCCCCCGCAATAGATTGATCAATTTTAAAGATTGTGGAAATAAACTCCAACCTTTCCCAGATCCAACGGGCAGCAACGGTTGGATCTCTGTGGTCATTGCTGATTATTTTTTGTCTTGGTGTTGTGTTACTTATATGCTCCAAAGCAGCAAAAACTCCTGTTTTTTTCTAGGTGGTCCCCTGATTATGATCTGTTAATCAATGGATTTGATCAGCAGCTCCTGACCCTCAGATCTTGTGGAAGCGGTGAGGCTGGAGCTGGTTTTTCATTTACAGATTTTCCATTTTGGGTTTATTAAAAAACAAAAAAGAAAACCATAATCAAGCAAAGTCTGTAGATGTTCCTGGCATCGTGGCGGCAGAACGAGCAGTAAGAGTTGAAGCTCCGCCCATCAGCTTGTAGTTCAGGTCGATCACTATGGAGCAGAATTGTCTAACGCCCACAAAGTCGCAGCACACAATGTTGACTCCACCCACTTCAGGCCCCGGGCGCTGCGCACAGGTCCAACGGAGCAGAGGTGAGAGCGCCTTCATCGTCATGGTCTTCAAATTCTGGTTGGGATGGAGGATGACGTAACGAGCGTCTTCGGTCAGGTTCAGACCGCAGACGTAAAAACGAGCTAAAGAACAAAACGTCACCGCGTTACATAAAAGTTCATGAAAGATTGCTCAAAATAGAAGACAGGTGAGTATTTTATATAAATAGTCTGTAATAACAGTGATTCAGCACTTTTTGAGTTCATTTTGTTCCAGTTCTTCCACATTAAAGTGATATTTATATACATGTATTCAAAAAGGGGTTTGGTTGAAAATTTTGAATCAAATCACACATGCAGTGGTGGGCTGTTTGTATCAAAGTATTGTGAAATGTGTGCGAGAGTCACATCCCAGAGACAGTGTGAGCGTTGCAAAGCACGTTGGGTAGGAATTATGTGTGCAATGTTTCTGACTGTTTACGATGTTTCTAAAGGTGTGCTAATCTGCTAAAAGCGGAACTAATGTTCCATTCAGCGGATTAGCTTTTTCGCTAACTTTGAGAACATTTAGTGCAATCAGCTTCTGCTAAACTGAAATTCGGTACATTCAAGTACAGTAATTTTTCTAGAAATTGTTCTCAGCACTAGTAGCGTATAGTAGAATGGTGATTTACACAGAGCAGTGCTATGCTAAGCTAAGCAAAGCACCACCCGGTGATGTCACTCTTCATATCTACCATCTGAGTCATGGTGTCAGTTTACAGCCAGTAACATAAATGCCAAAACAAACCAGAACAGGAAAATAACGTGCAAAACATATTTTCACCTTTAGAAACATTGTAAACAGTCAGAAACATTGCACACATAATTCCTACCCAACGTGCATTGCAACACTCACACTTTCTCTGGGATGCGACTCTCTCACACATTTCACAATACTTTGATACAGAGTTTACTGAGAGAATATTGACGATGACGTACACCAATTTTGTAGTTAGTTTATAAAAGTAGTTAGCCACAAAGAGGATCACCAAAGAGAGTTAATTCTACGAGGGAGACGTCCAACACACATTGAATGCATCACTCTGCTTCAGCACAGCAGAGTTCTGCTCCAGCTCTTTGGTTCAGGTGGATCAGATTAATTTCTGAAAGCTCACATCTGAATGAGACACTTTACTTGATTTATGAACTGTTTTGAGTTGTGTTCACGTACAACGTTGTCACATTACAGTCTTACAGTGTCAGTAACTGCAGTGTGTGATAAAAGTTGAGTGTTCGCTTCTGCTAATTTTTTTTGTTAGCAAATTAGTGGTTAGCAAAGCTAACTTTTTGCTTAGCTGTGCCCACCACTGCATAAGTGTACCATAAAAGATGACCAACTACAAGCAACTTAACATTTTATCATCTAAGTGAACTTCTTAAACCAAAATTGTGTTTATTTAAAGGTTTTTGAAGATTTTGAAGCTTTTAAATTTAAGTGAGTTGCTCTGTTCTTCTTGTGAGCTGAACTCTCATGCAAATCACACTCCCTCCCCTTCCTCCCTAGAATCATTCAGATTGGCCGGGTCCACCCGAGATACGTTTCTGTCATATGACTGAAAGAGTCTATGCATTTTCTGAAATTGCTCCTAAATTCTCCAAACTAGGAGGTAGCCAACACCATCTACTGCAGGTAAGATACTAACCACTCACAGGAGAGTTATACAACTCCACTTCTTAAAAACAGAAGCATCTCATTTTAAACGTTAGTCCTTTCAGATTTTATAACTACCTGGTCTTTCTTGGCGTTTCTTTGCCTCCAGATAGTCGATCACCTTCTTAGGGTCCGGGCTGTCGGCGTACCTGCAGAAAGGACGCCACCAGAAAGTTCACTGTTTGAGCAGTTTGTCTTCTAACTCCGTGGCCAGTTTTACATAGAGAATAAACCTGATCCATTAGCTCTTGGAAAATGAGTTGGTGATGACTCTCAGCTACTACCAGACCAAATATTACCTCAGTATCTGCAAAACTGACTGAGTTAGAGCTATGTTTATGTTGGCTATGGTCAGTTAGCTGTGTCAGCCATCTTGAGTCAACCTGACTCCAAATGTCTTGAGTTGTAGAAGAATATCAAATTACTACTTTCTGGGTTTAATTAAACCCCATTAGACTGAATTACATTCCCAAAGGTGGTGTGAAATGTAATGTAGGCCTGTCACGATAACAAATTTTGCTGGGCGATTACTTGTCTCAGAAATTGCGATAAACAATAATATTGTTTGAAATTTGACAATAATTAGTAATTACAGGTAGTCCTCGACTTACGTTTCGCGGTTACGACACACCTCCCATAAAATAAAATAAAATTATTTTTATTTTGAAAAGCCGAGTTATGCAGTTTCCGGCAGTCTCCGGTTAGCTGCGGAGGCTACAGCTGCCCTGTACTCTAAAAAAGCTAAGTCTGGTCCTCTGGACATTCAAAAAACAAAACAAAACTGTTCATAGTACAACTTACTGTTACTATGTGTACTGTGAACGCGGTTTTACGCCGTAAACGAATACGTACGGAGGATGGACCGAGCTGTACGGCGGTTTTACGACGTAAACGCAATGGAGAATTTGGAGTAGGGACGGCTTCACCAGCACACCAGTAGGTTATTAACTCTTTATTCCTTCATTATGGCTCCCAAATGTATGTGTTTTTGATAATTATGTAGGGTACTGTGTTAGGATAGGCTAAGTGCTTGGTAAAATACAGTCTGTACGTATAAGGTGAAGTATTTATGTATGTTCAGACTTGCGTTGAAATTCGGGTTGCGACGCAGCGTAGGAACGGATCTCCATCGTAAGTCGAGGACTACCTGTATTGTCAAATTTAAGAAGACATTTTTAATTTGTTTTGTGTGTATTACCTTTTTTTACCACTGGATGGCAGTATAAGACTGTTTGAACCGAAGGATGGACAGTGAGGGTGCGAGCAGCGTCTCTTTAAGAAAAATGGGAGGGAGGCCCCTTGACGTGACATGGACTGTCTCTCTTCGGTTCTCAAAATGGCGGACGCTCGTTGTGGTTTAAGCTCTTTAGCATAGCATTTTTCACATAAATCTTTTAATAAAAAAATCAGTAAACAAGTTCTCAGCTTTTTTTTTTTTTTTTAAGAGAAAAACTTTACACAAAGGCAAGGGTTTCAATTGTGAATTTTGGAGCTTCGACAAGATGGAGGTTTTTCCCCAAGGCCAGCTCAGTAGTAGAAAGAGAGAGACATGATGAAACTATAAAGCCAATAAATGAAAACGAGGTTGATCATTTTCATTTATCATACGAGTAATTGATTTATTGTTTATCGTGACATGGCTTATGTAAAGTACATGAGTTGACTGAAGTTACCAGTAAGGTATCCCTGTCCACAGCTCAGGATGCTGCTGCACCATCTGCTGGTTGTCATAGGCGACGATCACCTGCCTGCCTCGAGACCAACAGGAACGCAGAGTGGGGACCTCCTACAGCCGTGCAGTTCATACACACATACAGAGGTTGGGTTATATTTTGCTCCTGGTCAACTAATTTAGCTTTTATCCAATGTTTTGCTACTTTTAGCGTTTTAGTTTGATCTGTTGCTTTTACCTTTTAGCTACTGTTCTACTGCATTTAGCTGCCATTCTACTGGTGTTAGCAACTGTTCTGCCACTTTTACCTTTGTTCTGCTTCTTTACTTGTTGCTTTTAGTGATCGTTCTGCTGCATTTAGCTTTTAGCTACCTGTTTGTGGGATTCAGTTTATTTGGTGGCTCCTCAGACTGAAAAAGTCCTTTGGATAAAGGGTGAAATGTTTCAGGAAAAACAAAAAACAAAAAAAAAAAACTGTCCAGATAACCTGACTGAACATTGTTGGATTTTTACCTGGATTATTGAGCACGAACTTTGGTCTTTAGCTACAATTTTCCTAGTTTTAGCAACTGTTTTGTCACGTTTAGCATTTAGCTACTTTTCTGTCACTTTTAGTTGTGCTCTAAACATTTAAGTTTTAGCTATCTTTTTAAGATTTTCCATGTTTAAATATAGTTTTGTCACGTTTAGCTGCTGTTCTGCTACATTTAGTATTTCACTACAGATTGGCTACATTTAGCTTTGAGTTAGTTTTGTTACTTTTAGCTGCTGTTCTGCTACATTTAGTATTTCACTACAGATTGGCTACATTTAGCTTTAAAAAAAAGACTGAGGTACTTGTTTTTGGACCTAGTGGAGCTTGTTCGAGCCCTCCAGTTGATTTAGACCCCCTGACAATTTATGTAAAATCTACCATTACAAACCTTGGTTTTAAGATGGACAGTGATTTTAAGCTCGAGAGTCAAATAAGGGCCACTGTAAAATCTGGTTTTTATCACCTGAGAAAAATAGCAAAGGTAAAATCTATTCTCTCACGGCAACAGTTAGAAACAGTAATTCATGCCTTCATTTCATCACGGCTGGATTACTGTAATTCTCTTTATCTTGGAGTCAGCCAGTCCTCACTTGCACGTCTGCAGCTGGTGCAAAATGCTGCTGCACGTCTTTTAACCGGAACACGTAAAAGAGAGCACATCACACCTGTCCTGGCTTCTCTCCACTGGCTGCCCGTGTATTTTAGAGTTCATTTTAAAATTCTCTTGTTTGTTTTTAAGGTTTTAAACAACCTTGCCCCCCCTTATTTGGCAGAGCTTCTACACCATTACACTCCATCCCGGTCACTCAGGTCTGCTGACCAGCTGCTCCTGGTCATTCCACGGAGTAAGAGGAAGCTTCGAGGAGACAGGGCCTTCTCTGTTGGTGGCCCCGAGTTATGGAATGCTCTGCCTTTACACATTCGACAAGCTCCCTCACTGTCCATTTTTAAAACACGTTTAAAAACGCATCTATACTCATTGGCCTTCAACCCAACTGAGACTTGATTTTACTTCATGTTTATTGATTTTATCTGTTTAACTTGTCGTTTTATTGTATTTTAAAGTGAAATTTTAGTTCACTGTGTATTAGTTTGGTGGTCAGCGCTTTGTTTCAGCTGTGGCTGTGTTAAAGCGCTTTACAAATAAAGTTGATGATGATGATGATGATTAAGTTAGTTTTGTTACTTTTTAACTTTTACTTTCAATTTTGTTTCTTTTGGCTTTAAGCTTCCATGTTGTATCTTTTAAAATCCAACAAAGTTCAGTCAGGTCATCTGGACGGTTTATTTTTTATTTATGAGACGTTTCGTCCTTCATCCAAAGGACTTCATCAGTCTGAGGAGCCATAAACTGAAGTCCTTTGGATGAAGGACGAAACGTCTCAGCAAATAAAATAAACCGTCCAGATGACCTGACTGAACTTTTTGGATTTTTACCTGGATTACTGAGAATGAACTTTGATGTTTTAAAATGGTTTAGCTCTTTTTAGCTTTTAGCAAGTTTTCCCCTTTCTATTGGTTTAGCCACTTTCAACTCCATCTATGGTTGTGGTACTTTAAGCTGTTTGCTACTTCCCTGCTAACTTTAGCATTCAGCTATAACGTTGCGACTTTCGC
Source organism: Garcialebias charrua (assembly GCA_038048925.1). NCBI lineage: Eukaryota > Metazoa > Chordata > Actinopteri > Cyprinodontiformes > Rivulidae > Garcialebias > Garcialebias charrua. The sequence goes on along the minus strand of JBBPBX010021800.1, from coordinate 12,918 downwards.
TGCAGTCTTGATAATTAAACTGTTGCCATAATTTTTCAGATATTAGCCTTAAGCTACATTTCAGCTGTTAAAAGTTTAGCTGATTTTAGCTGTGTTCTGCTTGTTGTAGTTTTAATAACTCTGTTCAGCTTCTGGAGAAGTCATTTAGTGCTCCGTTTTCGTAAATGTTTTTCAGCCTCACCTGTGGGGGGAAAAGCTTCCTGCTGAAGAGCGAGAGGAAGAACTCCACCAGATGTTCGTGGTCTTCATCAGTCAGAGATTCAAAGTGTGAGCAGGAGATGATGACGACCTCGTTAGGATGAGCGTCCAGCCACACGTCCAGTTCCTCCACCGCCTCCTGCACAGCAGAATATCTCATGAACTTATGGTTGGATTTTAATGAAACTCTCAAAGTAACGATTGGATCTACACCAATGACAGATTACCGTATTTTTCGGACTATAAGGTGCACCGGATTATAAGGTGCAATATCAATGAACGGGTCTTTTTCCATACATAAGGCACATTAAGCAAAACAAAACAGTCCGATAAGTCAAACTTTAGTAACCACATAAAATCGGTTCGAGGTCAGTAAGCACAACCAGAACTAGATAATTTGCATTTCCTGCGAAAATGCAAGTGTGAATGCCTCTTGCTTCTGCGTGTCAAGAAAATAGTTGAAAAGTAGCTTAAAATATCAGAAAGAAGCAAAACATGCAGAATCGTTCCTAATGTAATGGACTGCCAGGCTGCTGCCGATGTAACCTGTTGATCTGACAGTACTGTGTTTGTATTTGCTCGCAGCTACCACAATACCAAATTTCAGCTGAATAGCTCTAAAAATGCCTGAGATATTGTTTTTTATTTTTTCAATTTTAGCTAAAGTGGCCATCTTGGAAGTGGAGGGAGCTTAATTGTGCCCACTAACATTGAAAAAGGCAGAAATTAGCACAATACAGTTGAAATTATCTGAGAAAAGCTGAAATTTGCCCCAAAAAACAGCTGAATAGTAGATAAAACAAGCAGAAAGAAGCTTAAATTATTAGAAAGAAGCGGGGAGAGCATATTTTTGCTGAATTAGGCTGAAAAACATTTAAATCATTGCCAAAAATGTAAAATTAGCTGAAAAATATGAAATTAGCATAAAAACAGCTAACTGCTATAGCTGAAATAGCAGAGATAACTGAAACCTAGAGAAAGAAGCACAACAAGCTGAAAGTAGTAGAAATAAGGTTGAAGAAGCATAAAAATCTTGAAGTTAGCTGAATCAAACTTTAAGGAGCACAAAACAGCTGGAAAACAGCTGAAATTAGCTGAACTAGCTGAATTGTTTTATTTTCATTCAGTCTGTTAGGGATCGTTGTCAGCTACCAATATACCAAGTTTCTGCGGAATAGCTCTAAAAATGGCAGAGTTATCCTAGGTTTTCTATAAAACAGCTGAATAGTAGCTAAATAATTTAAGAAAGAAGCTTAAATTTCCAAAACAAAGTGGAGGGTGCTTCATTTTGCCCTCTAATGTTGAAAAAGGCAGAAATTAGTACAATAAATTTGAAATTATCTGAGAAAACCTGTAATTTGCCAAAAAACAGCTGAATATTAGCTAAAAGAAGCAGACAGAAGCTTAAACTACTATAGAAGGAAGTCGGGAGAGCATGTTTTTGTTGAATTAGGCTGAAAAAAGTTTAAATGATTGCAAGAAATGTGGCATAAGCTGATAACGATGAAATTAGCATAAAACAGCTAAATGCTAGTTGCAATATCAGAAATAGCTGAAACCTACAGAAATAAGTTGAAAGGAGCACAACAAGCTGAAATTAGTCAAAATAAGTTTGAAACAGCTGAAATTAGCTGAACTAGCTGATTTTTTTTTCTGAAATGTGCACAAGGAAGCTAAAAGAAGCTGAAGCAGAAGAAAATGTGAAAGAAGCAGTAAAAGGGTAAACACATAAAGATTTGAAGGATGTAAAATGAGCTCAATTCATTTTCTATGAGGAAAAAAAAGTGGCAGAAAAGGCTAATATTTCAAACGGCTAAAGTTGCACCAATACCAAAAGTCATAGCATTCATGTCCTGAAAGAGCTAAAAATTTTGATGTATGAATTGTTGACATAGCACAAAAACTGTGGGAGTAGTCAGATGCCAAAAAACATATGGAAGAAAAAGTGAATCTCAATAGTGTGAATCTCAACAGTGTCAATACCGTATTTCCCTGCCTATAAGTCACACATTTTTGCCTAATTTGCATGCCCTGCGACTTATAGGGCGAAGCAACATATTTAGGGATTTTTTCCCATATTTTTAGACCAATTTTTGGCTGAGATACGACTGTTTCCATTCATTCTGCCGGGGGAAAAAAAAGGAGTAGTACCACTTTCGGCCACTAGGGGCGCAGTACCACTTTCGGCCGCCAGGGTCCACCGACTGTTCCCAGCTCATGTGTCTGACAGCAGATTCATCTGGTCGGACTCACTCTGTCGCAGCACGGCCTCCTGCTCTCTGGAGGTCTGAACTACTGTTACCTTGTTAGCAAAATAGCTCATGAACCACACAACAGATTTAATAATAATAATAATAATAATAATAATAATAATAATAATAATAATAATAATAATAATAATAATAATAATAATAATAATAATAATGAATTCAATTTATAACGCGCTTTTCATTAGTGAAAATCTCAAAGCGCTGCACACATTGAATGCTACACACATTCATACACCGGTAGCGGCAGACTACTATGCAAGGTGCTTTCCAGTCCTACCGGGAGCAACTCGGGGTTAAGTGTCTTTTTTCATTCATTCATTCAACCTTTATTTATACAGGCTAGCCTCGTTGAGTCACGGGGACTCATTTACAAGAGGGACCTGTCTCACTCACACCAAACAACCATCCACTCTCACACTCACACCTAGGGTCAATTTAGAGTCACCAATCAGCCTAACAAGCATGTTTTTTGGTCTGTGGGAGGAAACCGGAGTACCCGGAGGAAACCCACGCATGCACGGGGAGAACATGCAAACTCCACCCAGAAAGGCCCCGGACCGGGATTTGAACCGGCAACCTTCTCGCTGAGAGGCAGCAGCTCTACCAGTTGTGCCACCGTGCTGCCCTACCCAAGGACACAACGACACATGGTGTGGGGAACCGGGATTCGAACCGCCAACCTTCCGATCGGGGGACGACTGCCATTACCACCACGCCACGGCCGTTTTGATTTTGATGAAACTTACAGAAAGTAATCACTGGATGGACATTTACAACCTATTAGCTGTAGGAGATGTTTGAGCTAAAATTCGATTTATTTATAATTTATTTTAGCAGCGCGCAAGCACTTTTGGAAGACCGTCAAAGCGAAACAATTTAAATCCAGCTGATTTGAATATTACGTTAATTTTGAAACACTTTTGCTATAATGTCAGCAAACATATATATTTTTACAAGGTGTATATCTTGTTAAATTTTAAAGAAATGAAGCGTATCCGCTCGTTGCGCGTGCACGCTTCGCAGCACCGATGTAGCAAAACTATTTTTTTTTATTCAGCTGATTTGATCGGTACGTGTATTTATTAAGGAAAAGTTCAGCTCAGACACATCTTTGCTATAATTTTCAGCAAACAACTAATTGATTAAGTGTTAATCTTGTTAAAGTCCTACCGTGCACGCTCCTGTGGCCATTTCTGGGTTGTCACCGCTGACGCGTAACATACGCAACGCGTCAGCGGTGACGCATAATAGATGCGACGTATACGGCGGTGTGGTGTGACACGTTTATGGATTTTTCCACTTTATTGGACATAATTGGACTGATGCGACTTATAGGGCGGTGCGACTTATCGGGCGGAAAGTACGGTACCTATAGGCATTCATACAATTAATACATAAGGCTCACTGTCGATTTTTGAGAAAATTAAAGGATTTTAAGTGCTCCTTATAGTCCAAAAAATATGGTACCTCTTGAAATGAATTTAATTTAAGATGGCTGTCACAACTAATCAATATTAGCCTACATAAAAATGGTTCAAGACAGATATTAAGCTCAATTTTGGTGCAGGAGTAGCTGAGAGTCATTTACAATCAGGGCCCCTTTAACCTGCAGGTAGGCCGTCAGGAGTCCTGTAGGCCCTACCCCAAAACACACACACATAACTTAACTGTAAAAGAAAAAAAAAATCACCATCACCCGTCTGCACAAACATTGATAGTACCGGTATATTACCACAAAAGAACAATATTAAGGTAAATCTGTCAATTAAAAAAATAACAGCAACTTTAAGTTATGGCGCTCTTTGCAAAGAAATCACCCTTTCGATGTCCAGCTTTAGGACCTGACTGAACATTGTTGGATTATTTCCTGGTTTACAGAGCATGAACTTTCGTATTTTGAACCACTTTGGCATGACTGTCTCAAAGGAGGTGACGGGGGAGAGGGCGGGTCCCGGAGGCCATTTTAGCACCAGTAAACTGTTTTTTTTTTCCACTATAGTGTGTGCAGCTTGTGGGAATCAGTTTGTTTGGTGGCTCCTCAGACTGAAGAAGTCATTTGGGTGAAGGACAAAACATCTCAGCAAAAAATAAAATAAAGAAACCGTCCAGATGACCTGACTGAACATTGTTGGATTGTTGAGCATGAACTGTAACACCATTTAGTGTTTAAATGGTTACTGTTGCACCGAGGGACTGAGAGAAACGCAATTTCAATCCTGTGTATGTCCTGTACATATTGCAGTTCTGACAATAAAGTTGACTTTGACTTGACTTTTTTTTTTTTGTGTCCAGCTTTAATTTTATCACTGTAATCACATTTAGACGTTTGAACATTCATAATCATAAACTTTGTAACGTTTAAAATGAAAAATTTACTAAGTTTCTTATTGCTAAATTTTTTTATTCAATCAACTTTTTTTACCGTATTTTCCACCGTATAAGTCACCTTTTTGCATAAATTTGCAAGTCCTGCAACTTATAAACTGAAGTGACTAATATGCATTTTTTCCCATTTTTATAACCCAATTTTTGACTTTGAAATGTTCAGTCATAGACATGGACCACCATCCATCCATCCATCAATCCATCAATCCATCCATCCGTCGCAGCTCCGGCTACAAACTCTACAGTCTTCCTCCGTCGCCTGAGCCGGGAGGAATTGGGCAGTGGAGCGTGTGTTCCACGGGTCCAGGAAGCAGCAAGGTGCGGGCAGACGAAGAATCCAGAGCTCACGGCCAGAGCCTTAAGGCTCCAGTATAGCTCAGCGTACGTCCATACGCGTGTCCGTACGCGCGTGCTGTACGCAGTTCAGCCCCACACCCCAGCGTACGTTCTCGCGTACATTCTTGCGTTTTCGCACCAAATTCTTGACGTCATTTGAGCAGCTGCAGCGCAGAGCGTTTACCTACGGGACAAATTGAGGTCGCTGATTGGTCATTTGCTGACACGCCTACTGAATTGATTGACAGGTCGGGGGGGAAACGGGGGGCTGGCAGCTGCAGCCGCAGTGGTGTTCTGTGTTTATATGTTAATAAAAAGTTCTAAAAAAAACAGGGAGCGCTGGTCCTGCAGCCCACACATCAGACCAGCACACCAGGAAATCTCCAGACCCTCCCGCAGCCACGCTGGACCCGAGTTTAATTCGCTCGTGACAAATTTGTTCATTTCTCATCATTTCAGTCATGGAGTCAACGGAGGAGGAAGCGATCACTTGCCTTTTGGCAAAAAAACAAAAGAAAAGGCCAGATCAAGGATGAAGAAGGGGAATTTAATATATTTGTGTCGCATACAAAACAGTCCGGCGCCGGGCAGTTTATTGTGCGACAACACGTTTGCGTACGCGGTCGTAAAATTTGAGCTTTGTGCGTACATGCCCTGCGGGGATACGCTTGTATCTCTGCGTAGTATGTGCGTACAGCTGCGTATGGACGTACGCAGAGCTATACGGGAGCCTTAAGTCCTTGCTCCACTGCTGGCGCGGGGAGGAACACCAGCGCTCAGGCAAAATTAAGCTGTATTGACCAATAAAGTGCATTTATTAAGGACAAGTTAAACTGAGACACAGGTTTGCTATAATGTTGAGCAAACAAATAATTGTTTTTAAGTGTTAATCTTGTTAAATTCTTGTAAAAGTCCTCCCGTGCATGCTCCCACGGCTGCCATTTGGCAGCCAATCGATTTTTGGCACACCGGCCCATGTTTCCAGGTTGTGTGGCGACGCATAATAGATGCAACTTATCTATGTTTTTTCCACTTTATTAGACATTTTTGGACTGATGCGATGCAAGTTTAGCCCCATTCAAATCCTCTAATCCTTATAATCTTGTGATTCATTCAAGTTTATTTGATCAAGGACAGCACAATATACCGTATATTGTTACATGATGAGAACAAACCAGCCGTTGTTTTGTACAAAGGTTTTCTAGCCACAGGCTAATTTGCAAACCCAGTCCTTGGTTGGACTTTTTTTAAAAGACAACTAAAATAGAATTAAGATTAAATTAGAAGTATACA
>JBBPBX010021799.1:0-42034 GCA_038048925.1 Garcialebias charrua | reverse complement strand
TTTTATAGATATACTTTTTATACTTTTTATACTACTATGAAAAAACTCAGGACAGTATTACACTTTTATTATTTCATTTTATGCTTATGTTCATTGGGATGTTTGGTGTTTTAGGGGTGTTTGGTGTTTCAGTGTTGGTGTAAATTTTCATACTTTTATACTATTATGAAAAAACTCAGGACAGTGTTACACTTTTGCTATTTTATGCTTATGTTTATTAAAAAATGTTTTAGTGTTTAGTGTTTAGATGGTTACTGTTGCACCGAGGGACTGAGAGAAACGCAATTTCGGTCCTGTGTATGTCCTGTACATTTTGCAGTTCTGACAATAAAGTTGACTTTGACTTTGACTTTGACTTGTGTGTCCTGCACACACAGCTATAATGCCCTTTTCTGCCACATGTGTGACATTTGCTTTCATTTGCAGGACAGTCACGTTTAGGATGTGATGGAAATTTGCCACATTTCAGACACTGTGACTGTGAAGCTTTTCCCTTGCTGTTTTGCTCTTTGACATACTGAGGTTTATTTTGAGCAAACTTGCCATTTTTGTGCTCTCTGACTCTGTCCACAAACTTCGCATCGCTAGCCTGTGCTTTGGAGTCTCCTTGCAACAAAGCTTGCTGTTTTTTCACTTCCTCGCTTTGACGTGCCATCCTCACAGCTTTATCTAATGTAAGTTCTGCGTCCAGCTGCATGCGTTCAGAGAGCCCTTTGTCCAACAGTCCAACAACAAGTCTGTCTCTGATTAGCTCGTCGTGTAACACCCCATAGTTACAGTGTTCAGCTAACGCATATAGCACAGTGACAAACGAATCCACAGACTCTCCCTCTTTTTGTTTCCGCATGTTAAACTTGGCACGCTCATATATTACGTTTTTCTTTACAATGAAGAATCTTTGCAAGCTGTCATGTACCCCTTTGTAGGTGTTTCTATCGGCCGCCGTCAGTGTTAGCCCACGTAAAATGTCGTCCGCCTCGTCACCCATGCAGTAGATCAGCGTGTTTATCTGATTCTCTTCTGAACTTGCATTTAGGTTACTTGCCAGGCGAAATCTTCTGATCCATTTGTCCCACTCTTGCGGTTTTGAAAAGTCGAAGGACTCCGGCGGCTGGATGTTGAACGTAGCACATGGTCCTGGGCCCACTTTGCAGTGCCGCTGCTGTCGGCTGCCCCGTCCCGCTGCTCGCGTTTTCTCCGTCGCTCATTTCGTCCTCTTTTTTTGTCTTGCAGGCGTACAAACTGACAGGCTTCTCTCCATGTAGCTACAGGACTTCTGACACCATGTCGCGTTATTAAATTATACACGTAAGTCCGGCTGCTAGCTTAACGTGACTTTATTCCTCAACACCATGAAACGAAAACCTAACCCGTCATGTCCCTGACTGATGACGTCACACTCATGCGTCCCTGTATTAAATATACAGTTACACCACACATCGGACAAAGCAAATGTAGGCGTTCTTCCTCTGCACTAATGTGAGGAGGGAAAACAAGGCTGTTCAGTGTAATGATTCTAACTTGAATGAACACGTTATGCTTTTAGGGATAAAAGCAGGGTTTGGATTAAGTTCAACTGAACTCCCATCCCCTTGAATCCTTTTTTTTTTTTAATCAAAAAAGGTGTTCAATACAGGATCAACTGGACTTTATTTGTTGCAGAAAACGTTTCGAATTCTGTCCAGAAGTCTTTTTCAATTCTGAATGAATGGAAGCTGTGAGAACGAGAAGTTTTATACAAGCCACGCACCAACATATGAAATTGGAAACTGAAATCCATCCATCCATCCATTTTCTTCCGCTTATCCGGGGTCGGGTCGCGGGGGTAGCAGCCTAAGTAGGGAGGCCCAGACTTCCCTCTCCCCAGCCACTTGGAGCAGCTCCTCTGGGGGAATCCCAAGGCGTTCCCAGGCCAGCCGAGAAACATAGTCCCTCCAGCGTATCCTGGGTCTTCCTCTGGGTCTCCTCCCGGTGGGACATGCCCGGAACACCTCACCAGGGAGGCGTCCAGGAGGCATCCTAACCAGATGCCCGAGCCACCTCAACTGGCTCCTCTCGATGTGGAGAAGCAGCGGCTCTACTCCGAGTCCCTCCCGGATGACTGAGCTTCTCACCCTATCTCTAAGGGAGAGTCCAGCCACCCTGCGGAGAAAACTCATTTCAGCCGCTTGTATCCGAGATCTTGTTCTTTCGGTCATAACCCAAAGCTCATGACCATAGATGAGGGTGGGAACGTAGATCGATCGGTAAATTGAGAGCTTTGCCTTTTGACTCAGCTCTCTCTTCACCACGACAGACCGGTACAGCGCCCGCTTCACTGCGGACGCTGCACCTATCCGCCTATCGATCTCACGCTCCAGTTTTCCCTCATTCGTGAACAAGATCCCGAGATACTTAAACTCCTCCACTTGGGGCAGGACCTCCTCCCCGACCCGGAGAGGGCACGCTACCCTTTTCCGGCTCAAGACCATGGCCTCGGATTTGGAGGAACTGATCCTCATCCCGGCCGCATCGCATTCAGCTGCAAACCGCTCCAGTGAAAGCTGTAGATCACGAGCTGATGAAGCCAATAGGACCACATCATCTGCAAAAAACAGAGAAGCGATTCTAAGGCCACCAAAACGGATCCTCTCAACACCTTGGCTGCGCCTAGAAATTCTGTCCATAAAAGTTATAAACAGAATCGGTGACAAAGGGCAACCTTGGCGGAGTCCAACTCTCACCGGAAACGAGCCTGACTTACTGCCGGCAATGCGGACCAAGCTCTGACACCGGTCGTACAGGGACCTAACAGCCCATATCAATGGGCCTGGTACCCCATACTCCCGGAGTACCCGCCACAGAACCCCCCGAGGGACGCGGTCGAATGCCTTTTCCAAGTCTACAAAGCACATGTAAACTGGTTGGGCAAACTCCCACGCACCCTCCAGGACCCTGTTGAGGGTGTAGAGCTGGTCTAGTGTTCCACGACCAGGACGAAAACCACATTGCTCCTCCTGAATCCGAGGTTCGACTATCCGACGGACCCTCCTCTCCAGAACCCCTGAATAGACCTTACCAGGGAGGCTTAAGAGTGTGATCCCTCTATAGTTGGAACACACCCTACGGTCCCCCTTTTTGAATAGGGGAACCACCACCCCAGTCTGCCAATCCAAGGGAACTGCCCCCGATGTCCACGCGATATTGCAGAGTCGCGTAAGCCAACACAACCCCACAACATCCAGAGCCCTAAGGAACTCAGGACGAATCTCATCCACCCCCGGAGCCTTGCCACCGCGGAGCTTTTTAACCACCTCGGCGACCTCCGCACCAGAGATTGGAGAGCCCGATCCAAAGTCCCCAGGCTCCGCTTCCTCAGTGGAAGACGTGCCAGTAGGATTGAGGAGGTCTTCGAAGTATTCCGCCCACCGACTCACAACATCCCGAGTTGAGGTCAACAGCACGCCATCCCCACCATAAATGGTGTTGGTCGCGTACCGCTTTCCCCCCCTGAGACGCCGGATGGTGGACCAGAATCGCCTCAAAGCCGTACGGAAGTCATTCTCCATGGCCTCTCCGAACTCCTCCCACGCCCGAGTTTTTGCCTCAGCAACCACCCGAGCCGCATGCCGCTTGGACTGCCGGTACCTATCTGCTGCTTCCGGGGTCCCACAGGCCAAAAAGGCCCAATAGGACTCCTTCTTCAGCTTGACAGCATCCCTCACCGCCGGTGTCCACCACCGGGTTCGAGGGTTGCCACCACGACAGGCACCAACAACCTTGCGGCCACAACTCCGATAAGCTGCCTCGACAATAGAGGCGNTAGCAGCCTAAGTAGGGAGGCCCAGACTTCCCTCTCCCCAGCCACTTGGAGCAGCTCCTCTGGGGGAATCCCAAGGCGTTCCCAGGCCAGCCGAGAAACATAGTCCCTCCAGCGTATCCTGGGTCTTCCTCTGGGTCTCCTCCCGGTGGGACATGCCCGGAACACCTCACCAGGGAGGCGTCCAGGAGGCATCCTAACCAGATGCCCGAGCCACCTCAACTGGCTCCTCTCGATGTGGAGAAGCAGCGGCTCTACTCCGAGTCCCTCCCGGATGACTGAGCTTCTCACCCTATCTCTAAGGGAGAGTCCAGCCACCCTGCGGAGAAAACTCATTTCAGCCGCTTGTATCCGAGATCTTGTTCTTTCGGTCATAACCCAAAGCTCATGACCATAGATGAGGGTGGGAACGTAGATCGATCGGTAAATTGAGAGCTTTGCCTTTTGACTCAGCTCTCTCTTCACCACGACAGACCGGTACAGCGCCCGCTTCACTGCGGACGCTGCACCTATCCGCCTATCGATCTCACGCTCCAGTTTTCCCTCATTCGTGAACAAGATCCCGAGATACTTAAACTCCTCCACTTGGGGCAGGACCTCCTCCCCGACCCGGAGAGGGCACGCTACCCTTTTCCGGCTCAAGACCATGGCCTCGGATTTGGAGGAACTGATCCTCATCCCGGCCGCATCGCATTCAGCTGCAAACCGCTCCAGTGAAAGCTGTAGATCACGAGCTGATGAAGCCAATAGGACCACATCATCTGCAAAAAACAGAGAAGCGATTCTAAGGCCACCAAAACGGATCCTCTCAACACCTTGGCTGCGCCTAGAAATTCTGTCCATAAAAGTTATAAACAGAATCGGTGACAAAGGGCAACCTTGGCGGAGTCCAACTCTCACCGGAAACGAGCCTGACTTACTGCCGGCAATGCGGACCAAGCTCTGACACCGGTCGTACAGGGACCTAACAGCCCATATCAATGGGCCTGGTACCCCATACTCCCGGAGTACCCGCCACAGAACCCCCCGAGGGACGCGGTCGAATGCCTTTTCCAAGTCTACAAAGCACATGTAAACTGGTTGGGCAAACTCCCACGCACCCTCCAGGACCCTGTTGAGGGTGTAGAGCTGGTCTAGTGTTCCACGACCAGGACGAAAACCACACTGCTCCTCCTGAATCCGAGGTTCGACTATCCGACGGACCCTCCTCTCCAGAACCCCTGAATAGACCTTACCAGGGAGGCTTAAGAGTGTGATCCCTCTATAGTTGGAACACACCCTACGGTCCCCCTTTTTGAATAGGGGAACCACCACCCCAGTCTGCCAATCCAAGGGAACTGCCCCCGATGTCCACGCGATATTGCAGAGTCGCGTAAGCCAACACAACCCCACAACATCCAGAGCCCTAAGGAACTCAGGACGAATCTCATCCACCCCCGGAGCCTTGCCACCGCGGAGCTTTTTAACCACCTCGGCGACCTCAGCACCAGAGATTGGAGAGCCCGACCCAAAGTCCCCAGGCTCCGCTTCCTCAGTGGAAGACGTGCCAGTAGGATTGAGGAGGTCTTCGAAGTATTCCGCCCACCGACTCACAACATCCCGAGTTGAGGTCAACAGCACGCCATCCCCACCATAAATGGTGTTGGTCGCGTACCGCTTTCCCCCCCTGAGACGCCGGATGGTGGACCAGAATCGCCTCGAAGCCGTACGGAAGTCATTCTCCATGGCCTCTCCGAACTCCTCCCACGCCCGAGTTTTTGCCTCAGCAACCACCCGAGCCGCATGCCGCTTGGACTGCCGGTACCTATCTGCTGCTTCCGGGGTCCCACAGGCTAAAAAGGCCCAATAGGACTCCTTCTTCAGCTTGACAGCATCCCTCACCGCCGGTGTCCACCACCGGGTTCGAGGGTTGCCACCACGACAGGCACCAACAACCTTGCGGCCACAACTCCGATAAGCTGCCTCGACAATAGAGGCGCGAAACATGGTCCACTCGGGCTCAATGTCCCCCGCCTCCCTCGGAACGTGTTCAAAGCTCTCCCGGAGGTGGGAGTTAAAGCTCCGTCTTACGGGAGACTCTGCCAGACGTTCCCAGCAGACCCTCACAATACGTTTGGGTCTGCCAGGTCTGACCGGCATCCTCCCCCACCATCGGAGCCAACTCACCACCAGGTAGTGGTCAGTTGACAGCTCCGCCCCTCTCTTCACCCGAGTGTCCAGGACATGCGGCCGCAGATCAGATGAGACGACAACAAAGTCGATCATTGAACTACGACCTAGGGTGTCCTGGTGCCAAGAGCACATATGGACACCCTTATGCCTGAACATGGTGTTCGTTATGGACAATCCATGACGAGCACAGAAGTCCAACAACAGAACACCACTCGGGTTCAGATCAGGGGGGCCGTTCCTCCCAACCACACCCCTCCAGGTCTCACTGTCATTGCCCACGTGAGCGTTGAAGTCCCCCAGCAGAACAAGGGAGTCCCCAGGAGGCGCACCCTCCAATACCCCCTCCAAGGACTCCAAAAAGGGTGGGTAATCTGCGCTGCCGTTCGGCGCATAGGCACAAACAACAGTCAGAGCCCGTCCCCCCACACGTAGGCGAAGGGAGGCTACCCTCTCGTTCACCGGGGTGAACCCCAACGTACAGGCACCAAGATGGGGGGCAACAAGTATGCCCACTCCTGCTCGGCGCCTCTCACCAGGGGCAACTCCAGAGTGGAAGAGTGTCCAACCCCTCTCAAGGAAACTGGTTCCAGAGCCAGAGCCATGCGTTGAGGTGAGTCCGACTATTTCTAGCCGGAACCTCTCAACCTCACACACTAGCTCAGGCTCCTTCCCCACCAGAGAGGTGACATTCCATGTCCCAATGGCCAGCTTCTGTAGCCGAGGATCAGACCGCCAGGGTCCCCGCCCTCGGCCACCACCCATTCCACAATGCACCCGACCCCTTTGGCCCCTCCCACAGGTGGTGAGCCTATGGGAAGGGGGACCCACGTCTCCTCTTCGGGCTGTGCCCGGCCGAGCTCCATGGGTGAAAGCCCGGCCACCAGGCGCTCGCCAACGTGCCCCTCCTCCGGGCCTGGCTCCAGAGTGGGGCCCCGGTGACCCGCGTCCGGGCGAGGGAACATTGTTTCCATTTATATTACTCATCATAAGGGGTCTTGTGGGCTGCGCTTTGTCTCGTCCCTCACCTAGGACCTGTCTGCCTTGGGTGACCCTACTAGGGGCATAAAGCCCCTGACAGCATAGCTCCTAGGATCATTGGGACACTCAAACCCCTCCACCACGGTAAGGTGGCAGCCCAGGGAGGGGGGAAACTGAAATAACACCACAAAATACCTAACATGCCCATTCTATTTAAATTGACAAAACAACACATCACACCTGGGGGTTTGTAACACATACATGTAAATTGAAAGATCACACCTTAACAGTAGGAGGTTCCCTTGAGGTCTCTGGTAGAAGACACAAAACTGTATGTAAATTGACAAAAAACACCTCCCAAACAACAACAGAGGCTACTCAGAGAAACTTTGTTAGTCTAATTTACAGACAAGACATCCCTGCTCCCATCCAGTGTAAAACGTTTCGGAATCAAATCCAAAACTGAGTTATAAGTCTTAGAAAGTTGAAATCTCAGACCTCCTCCTCTGTTAAGAGAAGGTTTTTCTCTCTTAACATACAAAGCTTCCTTCACCCCCCTCTCAAACCATCTGTGCTCTCGGTCCAAAATTTGAACATTCTGGTCCTCAAATGAGTGACCCTTGTCCGTGAGGTGGAGGTGAACAGCTGAGTTTTGTCCAGAGGAGGTAGCTCTCCTATGTTGAGACATTCTTTTGTGGATAGGTTGCTTCGTTTCTCCGATGTAACGGTCTGAGCAGACTTCGCTGCACTGGACTGCATAAACCACACCACTCTGTTTGTGTGTGGGGGTTTGGTCTTTAGGGTGGACCAACCTCTGTCTGAGAGTCCTGCTAGGTTTGAAATGTACTGGGATGTTGTGTTTGTTGAAAATCCTTCTGAAATTCTCTGAGACTCCAGCAACATAAGGAATGACAATGTTTTTCCGTCTGTTAGACTTTTTCTGTTCATTATTGTGTTTAACAGATTTCCTTGCTGACTTGACAAAAGCCCAGTTGGGATATCCACATGTTTGCAGAGATTTTTTGATGTGTTTCTGTTCCTTTTCCTTCCCTTCTGTCTTCGTGGGGATGTGTTCTGCCCGATGCTGTAAAGTTCTGATGACAGAAAGTTTGTGCTCCAGTGGATGGTGAGAGTCGAACAGGAGATATTGGTCTGTGTGGGTTGGTTTTCTGTAAACTTCAATGTTGAGACTGTCATCTCCCTCCATATGCACCAAACAGTCCAAAAAAGGCAGCTTATTGTCGTTAGCATCCTCTCTGGTGAACTTGATGTTGTTATCAACAGAGTTAATGTGTCTGGTGAACGCTTCCACCTCCCTGGCTTGGATTTTGACACAGGTATCATCCACGTATCTGAACCAATGGCTTGGAGTTGTCTCCTCATAGAAGTTTAGGGCTCTCAGCTCCACTTCCTCCATGTAAAGATTAGCAACAATGGGTGACACTGGAGATCCCATGGCACAGCCGTGCTTCTGTCTGTAAAAACTGTCATTGAACTTGAAATAAGTGGTGGTTTTTTTTTAAAGGAAGGAGAAAAAGATTGGCCCGACAAGTCATTTACTTCTTAGCCGGAGTTAGAGCCAGCAACAGAGCTGTTATAAAGGATAAAAACTTTAACTGTATCTCGTCTAAAAGGGTCAAATGGATCCCTAGTTAGTGAACTCAGCACAGTAACTAGGTCCCATTGTGTGACGAAGGTGCGTGAATCGATCTAAGACGATGAGCATATTTCAGAAAACGTTTTAATAGGGGATGATTAAAAACTGTTCTTTCATTGAACCCCTCGTGGTAGGAAGAAATCGCTGCAGCATAAGTTTTAACCGTGCTGAAGGCTAAATTTCTGACCAGCCATAACTGAAAAAAGTGAAAATGGAACCCAGAGAAAATGAAGATGGGTCTAGCTGTCTTCCCAGGCACCATTGCTGACAAACAGCCCATTTTGATGCGTAAACACTTTGCACGCGCTCGCAGGATAGTGCATATGACGTCTTTTAGAAAAATCCAAGACTTTCTAAACGTTGGCGTTCAGCAACCAAGCAATAGATGTTGACCTATAATAAGGAAACTCTTTATTGCTGTAGCATCGGAAATTAAAAGTTATGCACCATAACTCATGTTCCCTGAAGGAAGGGAACGAGGTGCAACATACTTGCTATGGGAATTGCGCCCCCACGCGATTACCTGAAGGAATTACTCACGCCTTTACGGCAAGGGGCTTCACCGCCGCGCCAGAGGCCCCGCCCTCTGGTTACTTAACCGGCTTGCGCCCCTCCATCTTTCTCCAAAGTTTGCACTTCACCGAGCTTTCAGCATTGAAAAGGGCCAGCTATGTTGCACCTTGTTCCCTTCCTTCAGGGAACATGAGTTATGGTGCATAACTTTCAGTTCCCTTTCAGTCGGTCTCTCTGTACAACATACTTGCTATGGGAACGTAATCCACTCACGCCCTTGAAATGCTCAGTAAAATGCATGAAGTCTGCCTGTGACCAACTGGCACCTCAAGGCCACTTTCTACTGTGTGTTAGAAAGGACAGCCTGAGTGACGTCACCTGCAATAACATCCAAACTGTAATGCTTTGCAAAAGTATTTAATGAGCTCCAATTCGCAGCAGCACAGATGTCTGCGACTGGCACACCCTTAAATAATGACCAGGAAGTGGCCAAGCCCCTAGTGGAGTGAGCATGCACTCCAGAGGGTACCTGTTGACCTTTGCTACTGTATGCCCTCTTAATGGCCTCAGTCACCCAATGTGAGAGGCGTTGTTTTGATAGGGCTCTCCCTGTAGCAGGTGCTGCAAAGCAGACGAACAGTTGGTTTGTTTTCCTCCATTCGGCTGTTCTCTGCATGTAGGTGCGTAAAGCCCTCACTGGACAGAGAGCCTGTAGCCTTTCCTGTTCCTGAGTGAGAACAGGGGCCGGTGGAAAGGAGGAGAGATCAAAGTCTAGACTCCTGTGGTTCAAAATCAAGACCTTGGGAGTGTATGCGGGATTAGGCCTTAAGGTGACCTTTGACCCGTCAGGGGCCAATCTGGTACACATTGGATGTACAGATAATGCGTGGAGGTCACCCACGCGTTTCGCTTAGCAAAGTGCCAGGAGTAGAGCAGTTTTGTAAGATAGTAAATCTATCTTAACCTCGCTCAGTGGCTCGAATGGAGGGTCACAAAGAGCCCCCAGGACCAGGCCAAGATCCCAACCAGGGGTCAGGGTCCTGCTGGGTGGTTTGGTCCGAAGGACACCCCTCATTAACCTTATTATGATTGGATGTGCTCTGGGTGTCTTGTGTCCCCAGCCTTCATGGCAGGCTGAGATCGCTGATAGGAAAACTTTAATCGTTGAATAAGAACAACCTTTTTCCAGTAAATCCTGAAGGAAGGTCAGGAGTTGAGCCAAGTCGCATGCATAAGAAATAATATTTCTTTCTGAGCACCAGGCTTCAAAGATGCACCACTTTTGTGCGTATAAAGATTGTGTTGAACCAGCACGGGCATTCTGTATGGTCAATACCACATTTTCTGGCAAGCCTGATGCCATCAACCTGTTCTTTTCAGCCAACAAGCTGAGGCTTTTGGTTGTTCCTGGCCTAAGTGGTTGTATTGCACCTTCTGGTGACACAGAAGCTGCTAACCCCTGGGGGTCAACCAGATTGGGAAGGCCTTCTTGTTGATGTGCTCCCAAGTTACCCTGCTCAGGGTTAATTGAGGGCCGGTGTAGCCTGTCAACTTTATTAGACAGGTTTGGAGCAGAAAATATATTTTCCTCCTCCAAATCTGGAGTTCTTTCTTTTTTTATTTTTTTATTTATTTATTCATTTTAAATACAACACAATAACAATCTCACATTTGAGACCGTACAGAATAAAAGTAAAATGAAGGGATGCAGATAGAAGAAAAAATCTTATTTTTTCTGCCCCCTATTTCCAAAATACATTAGTTCAAACAACACAAACAAACAAACAAAAAGAAAAAAACAAAAACAATCTAAGAGGTTTCCTAGTGAAAAAAGAAAACAACTCATATAGTCCCAAGAAAGAGAGTTTCAAAGAAGAAAACTATTACACAATATTTTTATCAATTATATTTTTGCAAAAAAATTAGTTTTGATCGTATTTTTAAAAATGGTCATTGATTTTGCATTTTTAATACCAGTTTCCAAAGTATTCCAAAGATCAATTCCTTTGATTAAGGTTGACCGACCCCTTAAACTCGTTCTATATCTTGGTTTCACAAAAATCTCTGTTCCTTTTAAATTATAACAACTCATACGTTTGACAAAGAACATTTGTATATTCACTGGTAGTTCGTTTTTGTGAGCTCTATACATAATAGACAGGATATTATAATCCACCAGGTCATAGAACTTCAACAGTTTCAATTTATGAAATAAAGTGCTTGAAGGGTGACAATAGTGCTTTCTGGTAATTAATCTAACAGCTCTCTTCTGTAGTATAAAGACAGGTTCCGTAAATGATTTACAAGCTTTTCCCCAAGTGTCAATACAGTATATTATGTGTGGAACAATAATTGTATTGTACAATAAGTACAAAGCTTTATCATTTAACAGATTCATAACTCTATATAATACACCAATTGCTTTGGCTATCTTTGTCCTAACAGAATTTACATGAGGTTTCCACGTCAGTTTATTGTCAATAATAACACCCAAGAACTTTATTTCACGCACAAGACAAATCTCAACCCCATCAATCATGAGTGGAAAGTCTACAGTTTCCCTTTTTCCACTGAATATCATGTACTTTGTTTTATCTAAGTTCAACGATAATTTGTTAATCTTAAACCAATTTTGTATTTTTACAAATTCTGTCTTAACTGACTCAAAAATCTGATCCATGTTATTTCCTGAACATAAAAGCGTTGTATCATCGGCAAAAAGTATACATTTGAAAAATTCTGACACCTCAACCAACTCATTGACATATAGAATAAATAGCTTTGGCCCAATTATGGAGCCCTGGGGGACTCCACAAGTAATATTACATAAGTCAGATTTGACATCATTAATTTGTACAAATTGTTTTCTGTTTGTGAGATAGCTGGTTACCCACTGCCAGTCCTCTGACACCACATTTACCCAATTTTTCAATAAGAATGGTATGGTCCACGGTATCAAATGCCTTTCTCAAGTCAACAAAAATACTGAGACCATATTTCTTTTGATCAACAGCAGTGGCTATTTGCTCCATCAACTCCATGATGGCATGTGATGTAGAAGTTTTTGCTCGGAATCCATATTGACTGTCACTGAGAATTTATTGCTTGTCAAGGAATTGGTCTAAGCGATTCACAAATAGTTTTTCTAATATTTTTGAGAACTGTGGCAATAATGATATTGGTCTATAATTACTGTATACACTCTTGTCACCTTCTTTGAATATGGGTACAATCTTGGCAATCTTCATATTATCAGGGAATGTCCCAGTTGAAAAGAACAGATTACGTATACAGTATATGTAAATGGCTCAATAATATGACCCATTATTTCCTTCACCAGTTTCATGTCCATGTCGACCCAGTCTTTTGATCGTTTATCAGAATTTTTTTTGACAACATTTATTATTTCCTCCTTATTAGTTTCCTGTAGATATATACTGTTTTTACAGCTAGAACTAGTGGGGTCTACATTGTTGCTTACTGTTGGTATTTTTGCTGCAAGATTTGGACCCACATCCACAAAATATTGGTTGAATCCATTTGCAATGTCATGATCATTAAAAATGTCCTCGTCGTTCTTAACAAAATGTGATGATATACCAAACTTTGATTGTTGAGATTTTTAACTTGAACCCAGAGCCCGGCCCCGCCCGACTTTAGGGCCGGGCCATAATAAGGTGCTTGGCGGTTGGTGTCGGGCTTTTGATTGCATCAGCGGACTCGCGCGGCTGACAATCTAATTATATGGCACATGGCTTGCCATACCTTCACCAGCCGCACGCAGCCATTTAACAGTGCGCTGACCGGCCTAGAAAGAGTTAAAAAGTTCAGCCAAGCTTCAGGTGCACTACAGCCAGTGATCCATCAGTCCAAATGGATGTTCGTTCAGCCGCTGCACTCAGCGAACGCACGCGGCCGATGACCTGATTTTATGAGATCACAAAATATCCGACATGTCAAAGCAGGGTCCGTGTCTGAATAATGCAGAATGCAGGAAGAAGCAGCTCCGCTCTTCTGCCCCTTTACTCAACTGCCTGCGTCTGCCCACCAACCCACATTTTGATGTTACGGTCAGAAGGGGATTGGAATCGGTGACCTTCTGATCAGAAGTTTGCTTCTCTAGCCTCTGCACCACCACTCCCCCTAAAAGGCCACAAATGTCTGTAAAGTAAAATAATCCAACATTTGCCATTGAAATGTTCGGGAGTTAAACTCAAACAAAATAACAGATAAAATACACAGGCAAGCTTCAGAAGTAACCACGACAATTAGCATAAGAAGGGTGCTTGAAGCAGAAATCCTTTTTTGAAGTTAGATTTTTTTTTGTACCAAACAACAAGTGGCCTTTCAGTAACAACTTTAAAAGTTGATGTATATAATATTCCATCATAAATAAATTGGAGTAATTTCAAGCAAAAGCACCAGAACATATATTTTAAGTCATAAAGGTGCAGCAGACAAAGACGTGAGTTTGGAGCTGAGTGAAAATGTGCTGTTTATCTTTCTACTTCATAAATATGCATTAAAAAAAAAGATAATTTAAGGTAGGGTTTCTTTCTGAAGGATCCTGTTGAATTGTAAAGCAGCAAAAGGAAGAAAAAGTTCTCACCACAGTAACACAAACACGTTTTTAACATTTAAGATGTGCAGTTATGTGAATATTAATCTGTGGTGTCAGTATATGACTGCTGCAGTGATGAGTTCAGCTGGATGTATTTTTGGGGTGTCTTGTCTTATTTTTGATTGCACGTGATGTGTATTTTAGTAATTTTGGTTTTGTGTACGTACTTAAATTTTTGGCCTTCACTGAACTTTCTTGTGAAAAAGGTTTTAAGTCTCAAGAGTCTTATTCCTGGTTAAATGAAGGTCTAAACTTCTCTACATGAACTTAGTCATTATAATCAGTGCAGGATGAAACAATTACATGTGCCTGGGGGCAAAGATATATATTTTTTGCAGGTTCTCATTATTTTGCAAAGCAAATCACCAGCTATAACTCTTTATAATTGGGTGCATGAGAATGAGCAGTGATTTTTTTACTTAGAAAAGATCAGTAAGAAAGAACAAAACAATAAAACGGCAGTAAATTCAACATTGTCTAAAACCCTCCTTCCTCTCAAAATGTGTTATTAAATGGGAAGCATTTTTCATCTACTGAACAAAAATTGTGTTCACATACATAATAAAGAATTATTCTTGAAGGTTATTCTCAGATAATTTGGGGAAATGATTTCCAGCAACAACAAAAAAAAATGCTTCAAAGAGTTATCAAGTAAAACATTGCTGAGGATATGCTTTAAATAAATTGTGATTTAGGCACTTGTGGGGTTTCTACAGCTCACAGCCTCCCATAAAGGGTTTAAGACATTGTTTTTCTACCTTTTAGGACTGCTAGGAGGAAGGTCCTCTCCTTCAGTTTCCTCTCCTGGTGCTTTATAAGACACAAGTAGAGACCACCGTCCTCCACTTTGGGTGAGAGGAACAGTGAGAAATCCCCAGTGCCTTGAAAGTTGCTGTCCGTCATTCGCATGGATTCCTTCGAGGCTCCTCCGGAGAACTTCTTCCTTTCACAGGCTGAGAAAATAAGTTTCCACTCACCCACACCGCCTGACTTCACCATCCAGTTCACAGATTTGTCACCTCTCAGTGCTGGACCGGCGCAGCCCAAAGTGGTCGGTGAGTTCTCTTCGACCAGCACAACATCGTATTTGTCTACGAAAGAGAAGAAGAAAAATCATGTGTCCATGGCAAAACAAGCCTTTAATTAATTGTGACCAAAGGTCCAAACATGCTCAACAATTTAAAGAGGTTTTATTTTATTTTATTGGTTTTGTTTGAAAGGTTCACAGTCTTTGTTAAACGACACAGCTAAGCATCTGCAGTCAAAACAGTCAAAACAAAGGGACAAATTTAAAAAAAAAAAGGTATATTTCAAATAATATTTCCTACTTTTTTTATGTATGTTGCTTGCTGTACAGCAGGAGTGTCAAAGTGAAATACACCGAGGGCCAAAAAAACATATTTGCTACAAGCCAAGGGCCGGACTGGTTCAATGTTTATTATAAGGGGGTGATATAAGATTTTTTTTCTTCTTCTTTCTGCACTCTTTTCATTCAATGTTTTCTTTTTGATGAATTTGTTTTATTTTGTCTCTTTTAAATGAATGAATAAATGAATTAAATAACATATTAAATAGCTTTACATATGCTAAGTTCTTGGCATAAATCAACACAGACATGTTACTGCTTTTAGTATTTTACATTGTTTTATAATGTAGCTGTTTAAGTTTCGTTTTGTTTTTTCAATACAGTTTTCTTATGATTAATACGCTTTTTTATGAGTGTTTACTGTTGCCTGTAAGTATCAAGCTGTGAAATCCACAGCTGATAGCTGTTGGTCATTAATTATGATGAAGTTTAGCAACTTCTCGGTGAACATTTGAGCTCCGTGGCTTCAGCGATGTGTTCTTGTTCAATCCGGGGCGGGCGCTCTGATTTCGGTCAGCCGCTCTCCGCCTGTCCCTCCTACGAGACGGTCAGACAGCGGGTCGGACTGGACGCAGCTGGCCGCGGTCGGTCTCCCTGTTTCGGTTCAGCGAGAGTGGCGTCCCGCTGAAGCCCCAGAGCTCGAATGTCCAATGTAAAACTAACTTGACCGCAGTTTAATGTGGCGCTATGGCTCTGCAGACATTGTACGTTGCTGTCTTGTAGTGTTTAGTGTAAAATACTTCCACACAGCGGACATGTTACGATGAAAAGTTGGCTAGCTGTTAGCTAAAGTGCTACTCACAGTCCGCACGTTGTAGCTGGCTGCAAACTATGAAATGGATTTCCTGAATATGGCGTGAGGCGAGTCTTATTATTACTCTGGGTTCATGAGACACGACTTCGGATCGGATCGACCCCACCCCTACTATCATTGCATTGTGGGGAATGTAGTGTTAGTGCGTGCAAAACACCAGCGGGCGGCTGTGGCCTGAGGGCCGTTTCTAATAGTAATTAAATATCATCCAGGGGGCCATGAATAATTAATTTGCGGGCCGGATCTGGCCCGCGGGCCGGGACTTTGACATATGTGTTGTACAGAGTACTGTATCTCACTGAGACTGCTGGCAACTTGTTGGTGAGCCACATCTCAAAAAGGACTATCTTTATGGGGGGGTTCTCAGATTTTCTGCTTGGCTTGCAGTCAGTCCTATCACTTGAATTTTGAATGTGTTAAACAAAAAAAGTGAAATAAATAATAAATTTTCTCTAGATGTTATGGGAGTCTTCTTGTCAAGACCAATAGCGCTCGCTGCATGTTACTATACTGTACATGCAGATCTGTGATAGAAAACACACCCAAGCTAAAAAAAAAAAAAAAACATGCAAATGATTTATAATAATTATAGAAAATTTTGTCCGAATTGGCTTGTCTTCATTTCAAAAGCTTGCTTTAAAGTTGCTGCTGGGGTGGATACAAATAAGATGAGCAGCAAAACACTGCTCACAACCTGAATACAAGCTGTAATTTAAAAAATGACCACATGACTTGTACACAATTTAAACAAATTAGTAACTTATAATAGAGCCATTTTTAAAACACATTGTGCAAACACTTGCAGTGAGCCTCAGTAACTATAACTAAAATAAATGAAAGTGAAAGAATTTTAGGTCAACCTACTTCAGGTTTGAAAAAACAAACAAACAGTAAATTAGGCTCCGTTTTCCGTTTCACAATGTTTTATTTTAGCTGAGGTGAATCAACGTGGTGAATTGTTGAACCGTAAACTGAACTGAAAATTGTGTTTTATGATTTACATGTAGCTTAACACAATACTTTGAGCTCAAAGGACCTCCCACCCCCCCTTTTTTTTAAACAGTGTCTATAATCACTTTCAAAGTAAAAAAATACATTTTTGGGAACAACTTCCAGATTTTCTTTTGCCACTAAAACTGACATTCTGAGCATCTTGTTACCTAAAATTGAAATAACTAGAAATAAAAATGTCTATACGTTTGCTGCACATTTTGTCTTTTGATTTTGTTTGTCTCTAAGCCTGATGTGAAATACTAACATGTGGCTGATAGCAGAAGATCATAAATTACAGGAAAACAAGCTGTCCTTAAACTCATCCCTAACTTGACGAAACACCGCTATAAACATGATCAAATATCAACGCGAATATAAATTATCGCTCTTGATACATGACTCATTTATATGCGTATTTTATGTGGCTGATACATGAATATTTCAAGCCTAAAGGTAAAAAAAAAAAATAGTAGTTTAAAATATATTTCTGGAGGAAACATACCTGTGATCTCAATGCGAGTGGAATTTGTTGCAAAGGAAAAAGCAAGAAACAAAAGGATGAACCCCGACTCCATCACACATTTAATGAAAAGAAAAGAAAATGTCTCAGTGCACCAGTTTTCTCTCTAAAACACTGTGACCTTTCTACGTTTCTCCTCAGAACACAAAGTATTTTTCTGGATCCTACTGGGGTTCCTGACTGACATGTTAACAAGTTCTGCTGAACATCTCAGAGCTCAACAGGATGTGAGGCCTAGAAACACTGTTATACTGTAATCAGCAGGAAAAGCCTGTCCTCATTCCAGCCGTGTGTGTGTGCACGAGCCTGATACTAATACACATCCAGTGTTACATTTCCATACAATCATTACGAGAACAATTGCAGAATACGTTTGCAATAAAAAAGTAAAAATTATAAATAACGTGCACAAGTTTCAATTTGTTTCAGTGTTTTTTATAATTAAATTTCACATTAAATGAAAAGTTGCATCTGCACACGGCGGAGTGTTTTCAGGCACCTTGACCTTTATGTTTTAGAGGTCAGCAGAGAAAGCCTCTGACTTCTCTATTTTAACCACTTTTCTTAGTGAAATTGGCAAAGAGTTGTCAAATTGATTGGTCGACAGCTCACACATTTTCAAGAAGGCAGAGAGCAGGAACTGGATGTCTCAAAAGCTGCTTCAATCATTCCCGAACCATCTGTGACTTTTTCATTAAGGCTGCTGTCCGGTCAAAACACGACTGTTTCTTTTGTCAATTTCCACTGGACGCAGAACCACTGCAGACCTTACCAGTAACAGTTACACACAGTTACACACAGTTACACACAGTTACACATAGTTACACATGCTTACACACTAACTGCTTTCAGGTTTCTGGTGGGTGACAGCATCACCTTCATTCCTCTTGACGTGGTTCTTTTCATCGTGGCCAAACAACTCAATATATCTCATCTGACGACTAAACTTTCCTTCAGATGCTTTTTCTTTGTTCCGTGTTGTTACCTGTCGGTCTGAGTTTGTTCAGAAACAGAAGTCTTAACTGTGAATGTTGCTCTAGCATTCACAAAGTTGTTTACCTGTTTGTTTTTTTTACAAGTCTTCTACTTTTACTATAACTATTTTAGCTATTTATATATTCAGCTTGTTCGGGAGATGGGCGCAAATTTTTTTGTTTCTGTTAACTTTTATCCTTCATAATATTTACTTACATACAAGTATTTTCTTCATGAAAAACATTGAGATCTCTTTAATTCCTTTAAAAAAATTGTTCACTCTGAAATCTGCTGCAACATATTTGCTCTTTTTTATTTTATTTTTAGATGCTTTTCTGTTGTTTAGGCAACTTTTTTTTTTACATCTTTTTGCTTATAGTTAACCATTTGCTACGTTTAACGTTTTACAAGCCTTTTGCTGCTTTCAACTTGTAGCTAGCATTTTATCTTGCGTTTTATAATAATAATAAATAATAATAATCATTTTATTTAAAAGCGCCTTTCAAGACACCCAAGGACACTTAACAAACGAACACAGTTCAAACATTAGCAGTAACAAATTGAAATATAAAATACATAAAGAATATAAAATACAAAATAATATAAAATACTTTTAGTAAAGTTAATGATAAGCTAGTCTAAAGAGATGTGTTTTCAGAGCAGTCTTGAACAGAGAAAGGGAGGTGGTGTTTCGAAGGTCTGGCGGTAGAGCGTTCCAGAGGTGAGGGGCAGAGCAGGTGAAGGCCCTGCTCCCCATGGTGGAGAGGCGGGCAGAGGGTACATGGAGATGTAGCGAAGAGGAGGATCTGAGAGAGCGTGATGGGATGGAGATTTGTAGGAGGTCAGATAGATAAGGAGGGGCAAGGTTGTGGATAGATTTGAACGTGAGAAGTAGAATTTTGAAGATGATGCGTGATTTAACCGGGAGCCAGTGGAGCTGCTGCAGGACAGGAGTGATGTGGTTATAGTAGGAGGTTTGAGTGATGACACGGGCAGCTGAGTTCTGGACCATCTGTAACTTGTGGAGAGATTTGTTGGGGAGGCCGTAGAGAAGGGAGTTGCAGTAATCGATACGGGAAGTCACAAGACTGTGCACCAGGATGGCTGTGGAGCGGGGTGTGAGAGAAGGACGGAGACGGTTAATATTACGGAGGTGGAAATAGGCAGACCGAGTAATATTGTTGATGTGTGAAGTGAAGGAGAGAGTGGTGTCGAGGATGACACCGAGGCTCTTGACCTGAGGGGAGGGGGATAGCAGAGAGTTGTTAAGGGGGACGAGAAGATGTTCTGATTTTGAAATAGAGTTTTTGGTACCAACAAGAATGATTTCTGTTTTGTTGCTGTTTAGTTGAAGGAAATTGTTAGAAAACCAGTGATTTAGCTCATTGAGACAGTCGGTGAGGATGGAGGGTGGGTGGGTGGAGTTTGGTTTTGATGACAAGTAGAGCTGTGTGTCATCAGCATAACAGTGGAAATGGATGCCGTATTTGCGGAAGATGTGACCTAGAGGAAGGAGGTAAATGATGAAGAGGAGGGGTCCGAGGACAGAGCCTTGGGGGACACCCGTGGAGACAGGGGAAGACTGGGAACGGAAGGATTTAAGCTGAATGAATTGAGTGCGGTCAGAGAGATAGGAGGTGAACCAGTCTAACGGGGTACCTGAGATGCCAATGGAGGTTAGTCTGTTGAGGAGGATAGAATGACAGATGGTGTCGAAGGCAGAACTTAGATCAAGAAGAATGAGGATGGACAGAAGACCAGAGTCAGCAGCAAGAAGAAGGTCGTTAGTAATTTTTACTAGAGCTGTTTCGGTGCTATGGTGGGGGCGAAATCCAGATTGAAACTCTTCATAAATGTTGTTGTTGGACAGGTGTGAGTGAAGTTGACTAGCAACAGTTTTTTCAAGGATCTTGGAGATGAAGGGCAGATTGGAGATCGGACGAAGATTACTGAAGTTGGTGAAGTCAAGACCTGGTTTCTTGATGATGGGGGTGATGGCAGCAGATTTGAAGGCTGTGGGAACAATGCCAGAGGTTAGGGAGGAGTGGATGATATTAGTGATGATAGGGAGCAGAGACGGGAGACAGGATTTAACAAGAACTGTGGGGAATGGGTCAAGTTGACAGGATGAGGACTTGGACTTGCTGATAATGTCAGCAATGTCATCAGCAGAGGGGAGAGAGAAGACTGAGAAAGGGAAGGAGGGAGGGGGGAGTTCTAGATGCTGGGGGCAGTATTTGGTCCAAGGTGTTTATGAATTGAAAAAATCTTTTCATTGAAATATGACATCAGGGAGTTGCAAAATTCTGTGGAAACCATGTGAGAGGGTAGAGAGTTAGGAGATGAGACAGAACGGTGGAGGAGAGAGAACAATGTCTTTGAATTACCAACATTGGAACTGATGATGTCTGAGAAGTAGCTGGATTTGGCTTGAGAAATACTGTTCTCGTAATGGATGAGGTGGTTTCACTGGTTTGCATAAAGTTCCTTGTGAATTGTGAGACCAGATTTTTTATAGAGACGCTAGCTGCCGACGTTTTACAGATTTAGCTACCCTTCTTCTGCATGATATTTAGCTGTACCTTTGCAGCTTTTAGCTGAACTTGTTTGCTTTTAGCCAGCATTTTGCAACTTTCAGCTTGTGCCTTGCCTTTTGCTACTTTTTGTTTGCAGCCATTTAGCCTTAGCATTTTACTATGTTTAGCTTCTGGTACTTTAGCTTTTAGATGTCCTTTTTGTACTTTTAACCAGCATTTTTGTTGTCAAAGTGCTTCCTGGAGGATCACGCTATCCCCGAGCTATTCCAGTCTGGCTTCAAATCCCTCCACAGCACTGAGACTGCCCTACTGAAGGTTTTTAACGACATCTTCCTATCCACAGATACTGGTGACTCTGTGCTGCTTGTCCTATTGGACCTCACATCCGCTTTTGACACCATCGACCATGAGATCCTCATTGCTAGGTTGGAGCAGTGGGTGGGCATCTCAGGATCAGCCCTAAACTGGTTCAGATCCTACCTCTCTGACAGGTCTTTTTGTGTGTCCATCAATGATTTTACTTCTGCAGTGGCGGCTCTTAAATGGGGGGTTCCGCAGGGGTCCATCCTGGGTCCTCTCTTGTTCTCCTTATACCTGCTGCCACTCGGTGCTATTTTCCGGAAACACAATATACCTTTCCACTTCTACGCTGATGACTGTCAAATCTACTTCCCCCTAAGACAAAATGGTACAGGCTCTATTCAACCTCTGCTCGACTGCCTGGCTGACATCAGGGACTGGATGGCTTTAAATTTCTTAAGCTTCAATGATAAGAAGTCTGAAGCCATATTGTTCCTTCCCAATGACACAACCTCAAACCACTGCATTGACCTGTCTGCTCTACCCCTGTCCGAAAAACAAAAAGTCAAAAATCTGGGAGTGATAATGGATCCTTCCATGAAACTCAACAGTCATGTAAACATGATCGTCAAATCCTGTTTTTTCCAGCTGAGGCGTCTGTCTAAGCTGAAGCCCATATTATCCAAAAAGCACCTGGAGACAGTGATTCACGCATTCATTACATCTAGGCTTGATTACTGCAATTCACTTCTGTTTGGCGTCAGTCAAGCCACCATTGCACGATTACAACTGGTTCAGAACGCAGCTGCCCGATTTTTAACCAGCACACGCAAAAGAGAGCACATTACACCAGTCTTGGCCTCCCTTCACTGGCTACCGGTTCATCTTCGAATCCAATTCAAAATTCTCATGTATGTCTACAAATCGCTGAACAGTCTCGCCCCCGCCTATCTCTCGGATCTGATACACCCATATGTCCCTCCACGTGCTTTGAGGTCAGAGGATCAGGTACTCTTAATAGTTCCAGAAACTCGCCTTAAGCGCAGGGGTGACAGGGCGTTCTCTGTAGCAGGCCCAAGACTCTGGAACGAGTTACCGCTGCTCATCAAACAGGCCCCCTCCCTCTCGGTTTTCAAATCCCGGTTAAAAACTCACTACTACTCCATCGCTTTCAATGCCAGCTGATTTGTATTGGATCGTTTGATTTATGATCTGCAATGTTTTTATGTTTTTCGTGTTGTACTTCATTGTCTGTGTTGCCTGTTGCGTGTTTGTTTGTCCAGCACTTTGGTGTGGACTTGTTCCTGTTTAAAGTGCTTTATGAATAAAATGGTATGGTATGCTATGGTATGTTTTTTTTTAGCTAGCCATTTGCTAAATTCATCTTTTGCAAGTCTTTTGCTACTTGTAGCTTGTGTTTTGCTTTTTTTAGTTTTAACAATTCAGTTTCAACTTCTTCAGCAAGTACAAGCACAGTCTTCACAATATATCCCTCAGAAAATGCAGTTTGTCATTTTAATGTAAAACGTACTTTATCGTCAATAAAATACAGTTTTTAATGCACAAATAATCTCATTCTGCTTTCCTTAGGTGATTCCTGGGTTGTTTTTGAAACCAACTTTCTGACTGCAATGTGAGCACAAGGCATTAAATATTGCACACAGGATACAGTTTTTAATGTTTTTAAAATCTGAACAACTAAAACCCAATCTACAGATGGTGGTGCAATTAAAAATGCCATGTGCAGATGGTGATGTGGTGGAAAATAGCATACAGATGGTAGTGCAATAACGACAGTAAGAAATTTACAATTACGGAGCTCCCAGGATGCTTTTTTCCCTTCAAACTGTGCTGTGAGTTGGTTAATCTAATGAGAGCTGCCTCTTGTATTAGTGCACATGCCATGCTGGAGTTATGACGCACCGGCAGTTCAAAAGACTTACATTTTCATGATGATTTCATGATGATTTCAGTGAATGTATGCATATTATTTTGTCAGATTTGTGTAATAAACCTTTATTTTCGTCTACTTAAGACAAATGTAGCAGAAAAGGGACGTTGAAACACATCACAGAAAGCTGAACATTACCACGATACCATACTTCTGGACAATTTAAGACCTAAAAGAACTTCCAACCCTTGGAAAAAATAAAATAGCTAAATCGCCATGTCACGTGCGTATCACAATGTGTGTGAAACGGAGAAAACGATGACTCAAACAGAGAGCAGAAAAAAATTGAGAGATGAAAAATCAAAAGACATGACGAGTTAGGGGTTGGTGTGGGTACTCAAACGCTGCATGTCTTTACATCCCATAAATGTCTTTAATTAAGCTAAAGGTATTATCAGCTCCTCTGAGCACCATTACAGATTTTTTCATAATTACTACTGGGGGTATGGGGGCAGAGAGAAGCGATAGAGAAGGAGAGAATGTGAAAATGTCTTGTGGGTGTCTAATGACAAGGAAAGTGAATGGACAAAAATGGAGAGGAGAGTAGGAAGAGGGCATGCCATGTGAAAGGAGAGGTGCTAACTAAGGCAAATGAGAAAACTAGGAGAGAGGCGAGGTTGTTTCAGGAGAAGGGACACAATGTGACCAGAAAAAAAAGCCTGTGGCTGCTGATAGAGAGCATGATCCTGCCCCCCACCCCCCTCCACTCCCCCTCCTTTATGGGTAAATAATCACCATAAGCCATAGCTCTGTAATGAATCCACCAGCAATGAGCTAATATCTGTTAACTATCCGCTTCATTATCGCTGCCACAGACCCCCGGAGAGCACGAGGACGAGCAGCAGGAAGGAGTGAAGGGCGAGTGGACGGGGAAAATTGAATGACATGGGAAGAGGAGCAGGAGGGCGGAAGTGCAAATGAAGGAGCAGTTAAAGGGGGTGCATGATGAGGTGCAGCATGAGCAAAATGGGTGGTAGCAAGAAATAAGAAAGTGTGAAGGTCAATCTGCTACGGGTATGAAAAATACATGAGGAGAAAGAATGAAATCCTCGGTATTCTGAGGCCACTCTGTATATAAAGCTCTTTATCCTGCTACGAATGGATTCAATTCAGTCGTACTAGTGGTGGTGGTAGGTCTGTGCACACTTTGATTATCACCCACCACTAAAGACAAGACAACAATGTATTTGCCTGTTTGTCTGTAGTGTAAGCAAAATCAGCTGTATGGATTTTAATGAAACTCTTGTCTAATCATTGGTTGTACATCTGTACAACTGATTATGTTTTGTAGTCATCATCGTTCAAGATGGCCGCCACAGCTAAGTAAATAGAAAAACGGCCACAACTCAACAAGTTTTCCAAACACTGAGAAATAATTTGGTGTGGTAGTTGCTGAGAGTCATCCCCAACAAATAATCCAAGCACAAGCAGACTGTGCAAGATGTGTTTTTTAAAACGTCGCCATTAACACTTGTGTCTGTCAGCAAAATATCTTATGAATCACTGAGAACACGTTCAGAAACAGTTATTATTAAATCTATAATAATAATAATAATAATAATTAATTCAATTTATAACGCACTTTTCATTACTGAAAATCTCAAAGTGCTACACATATATTGAATGCTACACACATTCATAAACCGGTGGCGGCAGACTACCATGCAAGGTGCTTTCCAGTCCTACTGGGAGCAACTCAGGGTTGAGTGTCTTGCCCAAAGACACAACGACACATGGTGCGGGTCCCGGGAGTCGAACCGCCAACTTTCCGATCGGGAGACGACTGCCATTACCACTACGCCACGGCCGCCCATAAATCTACATCTATAGCAATTTTATAATTGGAGTTAACCTAGAACCAGAACCACTCTGCTAATAGGACCGTGCTGCTGTAGATTTTTCACTTTTGGTGCCTTCTTTTTGCAATGAAGGCTCGCCGCAAATTCAACATGGCAGACTCACCCAGCTGCGTCGCATCGCTCATCAACCTCCAGATCCAGATATAAGGCCCCACTTCCTGGGCTTCTCCCCGTTTGCCAGCCACGCTGCATCCCACCACCTCCCCATCTCCTCCCGATGTCTCAATGTCCTCCGGTCTCCCTTTCCTTTGCCCCGACTCCGCCACCAGGTTCGGGTCCCGGGGAAAGATATCCATAATCTATCTTCCTACATTCAAGCTCACAGCGGTTCGGCATGCATGTCCTCCAGCACTTTGGTGTGGACTTGTTCCTGTTGAAAGTGCTTTACAAATAAAATGGTATGGTATGGTCCTCCGCTGGGGCCCGAGCGCCAAAGAACTCAATAAAACCTTTTAATTGTCTTCTCCCTCTCCGTGTGAGTCTCTCCAGGTTGAATTTTTGTTGCATGCTTTTTTTTGTGAGTTGAGACAGTTGTTCTCAGCTTGAGCATTTCATTGCATTGTTGACCTTCTGTTGATCTGCATTTTGCAATAAACCTAAACCTTAATGGCTGGAGGGGCTCTGAGTAGCCACTGCTCTTCAAATCAAAAGGAGTTAGTTAAGGTGGTTTAGGTTGAGGATGCCCCCCTGCATGCATCCCTAGGGCGTTTTTCAGGCATGTCCAATTGGATAGAGACCCTGTACCCAGGAATGCCTGGAATCTTCAGAACAGCTGAGATTTGGTTGTAGAAAGAGATGTCTGACTCTGCAACAAGTGGAAAATAATGGATGGATGGAGTCAAACCAATGTAAGATGCCCACCACAGCCAAATTATGTTAGCCACTACAAAAATGGCTAAAACTAGGTGTGGTAGTAGCTGAGAGTCATCTTCAACACATATTCTGAGGGTTAACACATCTTACAATATTGCACTATAGGTCCATAAAGTCATTTGTGAGGTTCAACCAAAACGAGTCATTTCTGTCATTTCTCATGTTGAGATTATCTCAGTCTGAAACTCTGGCATGAAAGGCTGTGGGTGATGTCCTTTGAAGACATTAGGGTTTTAATCTGCAACGTGCCTTCATTTCTCAGCAGTGTAGAGCTGCAGCAAAAATATTAATATTCCTGCGAAAAAAGAGGGTTTGCCAATAAAAACACAAGCAGATGTTTCAGTCAAATGCCAGTTGCCTCACACTCCCACGGGTGGGCGAAGAAAGTTAGATTCATGCTCCTCGTTCTCAGGCAAACAAGTCCAGAAGAAAACTCGCCAGCTCTTAATTTGCAGAATTGTTGACCCCTGATTATTATTATCAGTGTCGTCAGTGGTTGCATCTCAGAAAAACAGCCTCGCAAAATAAGAAGCGGAGAGGAAGGGAGCAGAAGAGAAGGAAGCACATTAAACTGTGGGACTTATGGAGATGTAATTACATTGGCTGTAAAACACTCGGGCATAAGGATTAGACCTAAAGCCAGTGGTGGAGAAAGTACTCAAACACTGTACTTAAGTAAAAGTACAAATAAACAGACAAAAATGTACTCTAGTAAAAGTAGAAGTACCATATTAATGTTTTTACTTAAGCAAAAGTAAATAAGTACTTTCTTTTAAAAATACTTCAAGTATTAAAGTAAAAGTACTTGCTGAATGTATTAACTAATGCAATGGTCTACAATATCAAGTGTGCCTACTGTATGTATAATTTCTGTAATACAGTACATTAAAGCTGCAGTCTGCAGTTTCTGTAGTGCAGTCTGTAAGTTTTCTAAAAATATATTTTTAACATATTTCTTCACTCTGTCACTATCTCCTGACAGACTGATGTTAGACAAAGTCTTCTTCTTCTTCTTTCGGCTTTTCCCTTTTCAGGGGTCGCCACAGCGAGTCATCCTCCTCCACCTCACTCTGTCCTCTGCATCCTCTGTCCTCACTCCAACTACCTTCATGTCCTCTCTAACTGCATCCATATATCTCCTCTTTGGCCTTCCTCTGTGTCTTTTTCCTGGCAGCTGCATTTCTAACATCCTTCTACCAATATACCCACTGTCCCTCCTCTGGACATGTCCAAACCATCTCAGTCTGGCCTCCCTAACTTTATCTTTATTTGGTGTGAGTGAGACAGGTCCCTCTTGTAAATGAGTCCCCGTGACTCAACGAGGCTAGCCTGTATAAATAAAGGTTGAATGAATGAATGAATCTCCCAGTTGTTCAACATGTGCTGTACCTCTGATGATCTCATTCCTGATCTTATCCATCCTTGTCACTCCTAAGGAGAACCTCAGCATCTTCATTTCTGCTACTTCCAGTTCTTTCTCCTGTCTTTTTGTCAATGCCACTGTCTCCAGACCATACAACATAGCTGGTCTCACCACTGTCTTGTAAACTTTTCCTTTGACCTTTGCTGACACCTTTTTGTCACAAATCACTCCTGAAACTTTTCTCCATCCACTCCATCCTGCCTGGACTCTCTTTTTCACCTCTTTACCACATTCCCCATTTTCCTGGACAGTGGACCCCAAGTACTTGAAGTCCTGCACCTTTGTGACCTCTGCTCCTTGTAGCCTCACTGTTCCACTGGCCTCCCTCTCATTCACACACATGTACTCTGTCTTACTACGGCTGACTTTCATTCCTCTTCTTTCAAGTGCATACCTCCACCTCTCCAAGTTCTCTTCCACCTGTTCCCTGTTCTCACCACATATCACAATGTCATCTGCAAACATCATAGTCCATGGGGATTCCTGCCTGACCTCATCTGTTAGTCGGTCCATCACCAGAGCAAACAAGAAGGGGCTCAGAGCCGATCCTTGATGCACTCCCACCTCCACCTTGAAGCTATCTGTCACTCCTACAGCACATCTCACCACTGTCCTGCTGTCTTCATACATGTCCTGTACCAGTCTAACATACTTTTCTGCCACTCCAGATTTCCTCATGCAATACCACACCTCCTCTCTTGGCACCCTGTCATATGCTTTTTCTAAATCCACAAACACACAATGGAGTTCTTTCTGACCCTCTCTGTACTTCTCTATCAACATCCTCAAAGCAAAGATGGCATCTGTGGTGCTCTTTCTTGGCATGAAACCATACTGCTGCTCACAGATAGTCACCTCTTGTCTAAGTCTTGCTTCCACAACTCTCTCCCAGATCTTCATTGTGTGGCTCATCAACTTAATTCCCCTGTAGTTGCTACAACTCTGTACATCACCCTTGTTCTTAAAAATGGGAACCAGCACACTTCTTCTCCATTCTTCAGGCATTTTCTCACCCTCAAATATTCCATTAAATATTTGAGTCAAAAACCTCACTGCCACCTCTCCAAGACATTTCCAAACCTCCACTGGTATGTCATCAGGTCCTACTGCCTTCCCCTTCTTCATTCTTTTCAAAGCTTTCCGGACTTCACCCTCACTAATCTTTCCCACTTCCTGGTCCACAGTTTCTATGACCTCCACTCTTCTTTCTCTTTCATTCTCTTCATTCATTAGCTCCTCAAAGTAATCCTTCCATCTTCCCATCACACTCTCCTCACTTGTTAGAACATTCCCATTCCCATCTTTAATAAGCCTAACCTGCTGCACATCCTTTCCAGCCTGATCCCTCTGTCTTGCCAATCGGTACAAGTCCTTCTCGCCCTCTTTAGTGTCCAGTCTCCCATACAACTCATTGTACGCCCTCTGCTTTGCCTTAGCTACTTCCCTCTTTGCTCTATGTCCCATCTCCTTATATTCCTGTCTCCTCTCTTCAGTCCTCTCACTGTCATATTTCTTCTTGGCTAATCTCTTTCTTTGAATGGCGTCCTGCACTTCACTATTCCACCACCAGGTTTCCTTATCATCCATTCTCTGTCCAGATGACACACCAAGTACCTTCCTACCTGTCTCTCTAATTACTGTTGCTGTAGTAGCCCAGTCACTTGGAAGCTCTTTCTTACCACCCAGAGCCTTTAACAGCTCGTCTCTGAATTTCTCACAACATTCTTCCTTCTTTAGCTTCCACCATTTGGTCTTCTTCTCTGATTTTACTCTTTTTCTCTTCTTCGCAACAACAGTCATTCTACACACAACCATCCGATGCTGTCTGGCCACGCTCTCCCCTGCCACAACCTTACAGTCTCCAATCTCCCTCAGGTTTCCTCTTCTACACAGAATGTAGTCGACCTGTGTACTCCTTCCTCCACTCTTATAGGTCACTCTATGTTCCTCCCTCTTTTGGAAATAGGTATTGACTATAGCCATTTCCATTCTCTTGGCAAAATCCACCACCATCTGTCCTTCCTGGTTTCTTTCCTTGACACCAAACCTACCCATCACTTCCTCATCCCCTCTGTTTCCTTCACCAACATGTCCATTCAGGTCTGCTCCAATCACCACTCTTTCCTCCCTGGGAATACTCTCTATCACTTCATCCAAATCTTTCCAAAATGTATCTTTCTCCTCCCCATCACATCCAACCTGTGGAGCATAACCACTTACTATGTTTAGCATCAGACCTTCTACTTCTACCTTCAGGCACATCACCCTATCTGACACTCTCTTCACCTCTACTACATTCTTTGCCAACTCCTCCTTCAGGACCACCCCTACTCCATTTCTCTTTCTATCCACACCATGGTAAAACAGTTTGAACCCTGCTCCAATACTGCGAGCCTTGCTGCCCTTCCACTTGGTCTCTTGGACACATAAAACATCTACCTTTCTTCTCTGCATCATGTCAGCCAGCTCTCTACCTTTGCCTGTCATTGTCCCCACATTTAGAGTTGCAACCCTCAGTCCTACATTCTTCACTTTCCTCCTCTCCCTCTGTCTCCTGACACGTTTCCCTCCTCGGGGTCTTCGACTAACAGTAGTACAATTTCCGCCGGCACCCTGTTTGTCAACAGCACCGGTGGCGGACGTTGTTAACCCGGGCCTCGACCGATCCGGTATGGTTTCACTTTGATGAACTCGCATTATGGTTTTGGCAAGTGTTTTACATCGGATGCCATTCCTGACACAACCCTCACCATTTACCCGGGCTTGGGACCGGCACAAGAGATACACTGGCTTGTGCTCCCTAGTGGCTGGTTTGGTTTGGTTTGATGTTAGACAAAGTAATCTCTGAAAAAAACTATAGTCCCCTTGCTTCTCCAGGTGTTACTAAAAGCATTTAAAAAAAGCCACAGTGACCCACCGTTAACCAGCCAATAAAAACAGAGTTTTTAACCAGCCAATAAAAACAGAGCTTCTCACTTCTCACGCTCCTAACCCACGCCCCCGCCTGTCCCAGCCCCCGCGGCCACGCAGGTTCTCGTTGAAATAATTGCAAAGCGATGCAAAACTGTTTTGTATGTGACACAAATGTATTAAATTCCCCTTCTTCATCCCTGATCTGGACTTTTCTTTTGTTTTTTTTGCCAAAAGTCAAGTGATCGCTTCCTCCTCCACTGACTCCATGACTGAAATGAGGAAATGGATGAATTTGTCACGAGCGAATTAAACTCGGGTTCAACGTGGCTGCGCGAGGCTCTGCAGATTTCCTGGTGTTCTGGTGTGCTGGACCAGCGCTCCATGTTTTTATTTTATTTTTTAGAACGTTTTATTAACATATAATCACAGAACTTCGCAGCGGCTGCCACAGGACATGTAGTGGAGGCGGAGCTAAGCAGGCTGCAGCGAGAGCAAGGGGGAGCAGATTTTAGCACTTTGGTTGGCCTTGTGTCTGTTTAAGTGCTCTATAAATAAAGTGGTATGGCATGGTATGGTATATATGGCTCTGAGTGGGGAGGGACCAGAATGCTTTCCCTGTTGAAAATTTTCCTAAGTGCTGCGTTCTACAAAAACTGCAGAGTGCAGCTTTAATAGTGTTGAGTCATTTTAATGAACAATGCTGCAGATAATACATGTTTTTATTGTGTTTACTCTGTGACACAGTTCACACTTGGACTTGTGATTCTGTGCATCAGAATTTCAGGGATGACCTACAGAGTTAAATGACATTAAGCAAAATAAGAAAGAGGAATGATTATATGTTTGAAAGTTTTTATTCAACCTAAAACAAAACCAATGTGTCGTTTTAACTGCAGTAAAAACATTAAAGTAAAAGTTGTCTGCCTGAAAAAAGGAGCATTAGACCTAACAAAGGAACATCTGATCATTTCAACTCCAGTTTGTCATCAACTCTAGTTAAAATACTGTCTAGTCAACCTTGTAATGGGTCGATAGTGAACAATATTTTAACTTCCTGACACCAGTTTCGAAATGTAGACCCGAGTGTCGAGCCATTTGGAGACATATCTTGTCTCCTAACATCCCATGAACTGACATATTTTAATATTGCAGCAAGAATTTCTTGTTCAAGTTCAGAAGAAGTTGGTTTTCAAAGATTTTTGAGTCTAGTCTGGCTCTTTTGGGAGAGAAAATTTGTCCTGCTGTACAGAACAGTCTTTCAACAGTCTTTCAATAATATTTCAATAGACTTTCCATAAAATTTCAATAATATTTCAATAGTCTTTCAATAATATTTCAATATTATTTCAATAATATTTCAATAGTCTTTCAATAGTCTTTCAATAATATTTCAATAGTCTTTCAATAATATTTCAATAGTCTTTCAATAGTCTTTCAATAATATTTCAATAGTCTTTCAATAATATTTCAATAGTCTTTCAATAATCTTTCATTAAGGCCATGGGTGTTGTGTATCTTCTGGCTGACTCCGTGGTGGAATCAACTTTTGGTGTGTTAGCGGTGCTGTGGGTGCTCCCAGCTCAATGACATGTATACTAGAATATATGTCATTGGTCCAGCTCTTCTTGAAGGCAGGTCTAATGTTACTTGTCCACTTTGCAGTGATTCAATGGACCCACTCTCTCGACATCAGTTACTTTCAAACTAATGACAAATCAAAAAGCTGCAACGTGAATGTAACTTGTAGCTCAACACATTTTAGAAATGTAATGTAGTAGAAAGTAGACAGATACTTCATGTAAAATGTAGTGGAGTAAAAGTACCCACATTTAACTCTACTTAAGTAAAGTACAGATACATGAAAAATGTACTTACGTACAGTAACAAAGTATTTGTACTCATAGTTACATCCCACCACTGCCTAAAGCAGATCATTCCTTTGCCATGTGAGTGCCTGCTTTCAGGAGGCAAAATGAATTTCAAAGTCAAAGTGAAAGTCAACTTTATTGTCAGAACTGCAATATGCAGGACATACACAGGATTGAAATTGCGTTTCTCTCTCAGTCCCTCAGTGCAACAGTAACCATTTAAACACTAAAACACTGAAACATTTAATAAACATAAGCATAAAATAGTAAAAGTGTAACACTGTCCTGAGTTTTTGCATAGTAGTATAAAAGTATGAAAATTTACACCAACACTAAAACACTAAACATTTAATGAACATAAGCATAAAATGAAATAATAAAAGTGTAATACTGTCCTGAGTTTTTGCATAGTAGTATAAAAAGTATATCTATAAAATAAACTGAAGGTTCTAGCATTGACATTTGCAAAGAGTGGCAAAGCAGCATATGAGTTAATGTACATAGTATATGTATGAGGTAGTTGATGTTGGTATGGAGGCAAAGTGGCATATGCAGTAAGTAAGGCACATAAGGCACATTGGGCATCCTTAAATAAGGCTAGTCAGAGAATACTGTATATATATCAGCAGTAGTGTAGATATAAAAGTAGTTGTTAAAAGTAGTAAAAGTAAAAGTAGTAGTAAAAGTAGTTAGTAGTTATCTGAATTTGAAGGTATCTTGAGAAAGAAAAAAACAACCATCATCATTAGTCTGTCTGCACACAGTTGCAGGAGCAAGAAGCTGTTTGCTTTTGATTTAATTTTGCTGACTGCCTCTGGATTTGTATTTTGAGACTCCTTAATGAATGTTTATTGATTTTTTTTAGTATTATGGAAATCACAGGAGTGAGGAAAAAACGAGCAGCAGGGGGCGCAAGAATCATCTGTTTGCACGCACATTCTCACAAAGTTTTCCTTTTTGTTTTCTTCTTTTAATTATATTTCATTTATTTATTTATTTATGTGTGCATCAAGGAGGTTTGAGAGTAAAATCTGAGCTGACACGTGTCAGCGGATTAATATGAAAAGATGCTTGATTTACTGACAGGTCCTCCTCTACCCCCAAAGTGAATTGATCGATTTGAGCACGAGCTGCTTGGAAGAGAAACCACTTCTTCAACGAGTTGTTCCGAGGAGTTCATCCTATGAACAGATTGCAAAAAGCCCCACGAGGTCAATCGGAATAACATTTTTGGCTTTGGTTTGACTCAACACCTGCTGGTTAGTTGAAGTTGTGCCATCTAAGAAAAAGATAAATAAATTAAAAAAAGAGTCAATTTTCACAACAAGTTGTTTTGTGATCTTCCTCCTCCTCCTGGTCCTCTTGTCTCTTGTTTTTGGGACGCTCTCTCTCTCATCTTCTTGATGACGTCACCGCGGCGCGGTCAGTCCCACGCTCTGATCGTCGCGCGCTATCACAGGGACTATGGCAAGCCCTTTTAACATTAAATCGGATTCACGGCACTTCAATTCCAGATATCTGAAATTGAATTATGACTATCTTGAATTACATTTTGACTAGTCAAAATTCCTATTTGAGATATCTCTAATTACATTCTGACTAGTCAAAATGACGTCAGATTTTCCATTGAGTTGAATGGAGGCTTCAATTTAAGATATCTTGAAATGAATTTTGACTAGTCGTAAATACAATTCTAGATATCTCTAAGTTAATTTTGACTAGTCATAATTTGCTTTCAAGATATCTCAAATTTAGTTTTGACTAGTCATAATTACAATTACAGATATCTTAAATTACATCATCATTTAAGATATCTTAAATGTATTTATGACTAGTCAAAATGTATTTATGACTAGTCAAAATGTAATTCAAGATATCT
This sequence comes from Garcialebias charrua, assembly GCA_038048925.1. Lineage (NCBI taxonomy): Eukaryota > Metazoa > Chordata > Actinopteri > Cyprinodontiformes > Rivulidae > Garcialebias > Garcialebias charrua. Next base: position 8,023 of record JBBPBX010021799.1, on the reverse strand, counting down.
TAAATAGCTATTATGACTAGTCATAAATCAATTTCAGATATCTAGAACTGTACTTATGACTAGTCAAAATTCCTTTTAAGATATCTTTAAATGAATTCAAGATATCTTAAATATTTTATCATGTAGACGGCGTTTCTATTTAAGATATCTAGAATTCACATTATGACTAGTCAGAATGACGTACGAGATATCTTGAATTATAATTTTGACTAGTCACAATGACACAGTTTTACGCAGGCGGAAATAGGTCCGCTAAATCTTGTCAGGAGGACCCATGTCAGGTCTGTCCAACACAACGCCTGCTGTGTTTTTAACACGGTTTGTACCAAGCAGCTCGTGCTCGACATGAATTAAAAACACGGATGATTTATTGTTTGCAACAAGAAGACTTTTTACAACAAGAAGACTTTTTAAAACCGACGTCTTTTTCACTACAACAGGAAGTAGCAGACACACAGCTTTCAAGGTAAGAAAAAACGAAGCTAGCTTAGCGAGCTAACCGTTAGCTCCTGCTGCAACATACAAACAGTGTAAAAAAGCCCAATTTAATGTGATAAATTATTTGGAATATTTGAGACAGATATGGTATAAAAATGTATATTGTATTTTTTATGAGGTTCCATTAGTGCCAAAAATATGTTTGTGTCCATGTAATGTTCAAATGCTTTCTTCTTAACAGAAATAAAGAAATATCACTAAAAGAGAACAAAGCTGCACTTTGCAGGTTTTGTTACTTTCCATCACTCTGTGTGTGTGTAGCGTGCTGTGTATACTCTATAAATGATGTGTTAAGTGAATCAATATATACAGTCTATTACTTGTTTAAAGCTAAATATGTTATAACAAGTATTAATATATATATGGGCAGCACGGTGGCACAACTGGTAGAGCTGCTGCCTCTCAGCGAGAAGGTTGCCGGTTCAAATCCCGGTCCGGGGCCTTTCTGGGTGGAGTTTGCATGTTCTCCCCGTGCATGCGTGGGTTTCCTCCGGGTACTCCGGTTTCCTCCCACAGACCAAAAAACATGCATGTTAGGCTGATTGGTGACTCTAAATTGACCCTAGGTGTGAGTGAGAGAGTGGATGGTTGTTTGGTGTGAGTGAGACAGGTCCCTCTTGTAAATGAGTCCCCGTGACTCAACGAGGCTAGCCTGTATAAATAAAGGTTGAATGAATGAATGAATATGTGTGCTCAAAACAGTTCTGATCTGTTTTAGATCTCACTGGGTGTTGAAAAAGAAAAAGCTGATTTCTTAGATTATTTCTGTAGGTTTGCAGCTGATAAAGGAATTGTAACAACTTCTTTTTTTTTTTTAAGCTGCCAAATGTTCCTCCTGCACTGGCCTGAACTCGAGATTTACAAAGATGACACAGACCAAGAACAAAGGTACCGGTAAATAAATAAAATAAGAGTGGAACACATTATTTTCTGTTATATCATAAATGGTGGTATCAAAAATGCAGGCTCAACCACTATCAGTTACCGGTACTGTAGTAGTATTTGCAAGTTACGTAAAAATCTTAACTCTCACAAATCTGTCCCACAGTGTCCTACCAAATTGCTCATTTACATTTATTTATTTCTAAGTTTATTTGACATATTTTTTATGTTGTAAGGGGATCCATCCTGAACCTGCAGCGAGGTGGTGGTACAAAAGCCCAGAACTGTGGGGAAAAGATGTCTGCACTTCACGCTTTACAGAGCGAACATAACCTGAGTTAATGTTTGTATGCCTGTTTCTTTTGTCAAAACTTATTGTGATTATGTCACTCGTGTGTTTGTAGGACCACGTCCAGATCCCGACATCCTGGCATCGGGAGAAAAACTACACCGGCTCGAGTCTCAAACATTTATCGCTCCTGTCCTAGATGGTCTGTCAACTTTGGAGCTGGTACCATCCAGATGTGGGCCTGTACAAAGATGACACAGACCAAGAACAAAGGTAAATAAATAAAATAAGAGTGGAACACATCCTTTTCTGTTATATCACTCATTCAACCTTTATTTCATCAGGTTAATCTCATTGAGCCTCGAGGACTCATTTACAAGAGCGACCTGCTACAAACTAAAGAATGATGACAACAGTAACAGTAGACATTTCCTTAAACAATCAACAATAGACAAACATAAAAGAGAAATACAGATTTTTTTTTACAAAATTAAAAACAAAATATTTAACAAAAACATTATAAAATGGATGTAGAAAATCAGTAGCAGTAATCAGTAACAGGAACACGTCTGCATTGGTTTTTGCCAGGATTCCAACAGATTTTAAAAGCCATTTAGAGAAGTGAAGGTCGAGAGCTTCAGATCTTTTTGTAAGATATTCCATGAAGCAGGAGCAGAGTAGGAGAAGGCCCTTTTTCCAAGTTCAGTCCTCACTGACGGAACACTGCAGGTAATCATGTCCTGAGAGCGCACGCTGTAGCTGCACTCACACAGAGACATGTAGGAGGAGATGTATGAAGGCAGCAGACCAAGAAGTGATTTAAAGATGAAAATGTACCAGTGGAAGAGTCTGTGTGAGGTTAATGATGTCCAGTTAACCAGTGAATACAGATCATAAATAAAGTTTTTTTTTTAACTCTCACAAATCAGTCCAACAGTGTCCTACCAAATTGTTCACCTGTCCCTTTATATTTATTTAAAAGTTTATTTGACATATTTTTATGTTGTAAGGGGATCCATCCTGAACCTGCCAGCAAGATGGTGGTGGTGGTGCGAAAGCCCAGAACTGTGGGGAAAAGATGTCTGCACTCCACGCTTTACAGAGCGTACACAGGTATAACCTCTGAGTTAATGTTTTTATGCCTGTTGCACCGTACGTTTCTTTTGTCAAAACTTATTGTGATTATGTCACATGTCTGTTTGTAGGACCACGTCCAGATCCTGACATCCTGGCATCGGGAGAAAAACTACACCGGCTCGAGTCTCAAACACTTATTGCTCTTGTCGTAGATGGTCTGTCAACTTTGGAGCTGGTACCATCCAGATGTGGGCCTGTGCCACAGGGTGGACTGGTGTCTAACCAGTGCCCAACTGAGAAGTCCTGCGTAGCATCATTCTGCACCACATGGCTCCAGACTTCCCTGCTCTTCCTTCGACGTTGCATAGTCTTCCCAACATGTGTTTTGTGCCCACACTCAGTCAACTTGTGCATCTTCAGTCTCTGCAAGTGTCAGATGAAATACAGGCCAGAACCAGGGAGCAGTCCAGATGTTCTGCAGGGGTACAGCTTCGACAACCAAGGCTTACTGCCAGCTGTTTCTGTGTTGCTTGCAGAGGAGGAGTATGCTGCCACAGCACTGGCAGCTCAGATGGTCAGGGGGTCCACTAAACAATAACCGTTGAACGGGTATGGCGTGATGAATTGATTGATGATTGGTTGATCAGATGAAGTCTAAACTGGACATGTTTTACTTCAACACCATAATAATAATAATAAATAATAATAATGAATTCAATTTATAACGCGCTTTTCATTAGTGAAAATCTCAAAGCGCTACACACATTGAATGCTACACACATTCATACACCGGTAGTGGCAGACTACCATGCAAGGTGCTTTCCAGTCCTACCGGGAGCAACTCGGGGTTAAGTGTCTTGCCCAAGGACACAACGACACGTGGTGTGGGGAAGTGGGATTCGAACCGCCAACCTTCCGATCGGGGGACGACTGCCATTACCACTACGCCACACCATCAATGTGTTTATATCAATGCAGTATCATAAAATGTACAAATCACCTTTTTGTTCCTTCGTATTTTTAATATTCAGTCTCAAGCTGTGTGAATCACTGTAAATAGTTTAATTTAATACTGTAAATAGTTGTTACTCATGAAAAATACAAAAATGTGCCAATTTCTTTAAAATGAAATTGCATAATTTGGGAAAAATATCTATAATCCACTATAAGTTTATAGATATCAGTTATAAATTGTTAACTTAAAAAGTTAGTTTTTTTTCTTGTTTTTACTAGATTTGTTGTAAATTATACTTGTTTTCCTTGCAATTCAACTCAATCAAATAATAATAAATAAATAAAAAGTATGCTGCTCAAGTGTGTTTTAATTGAAGAATGTTTAAAATAATTCAAAACTTTAAAATAAAGTACATAACACTAGAACAGTTTACATACATGTGACAAGCTTGGATGTTATTTTTTATTTTATAAACTTACTGCAACGGCACCTTAGGCTTTTCACCCAAGGACATAATTTATACACAGAAAAGGCACTTGGGTTTGTTTACAAGTAAACAAGAGACTGTTCCAAGATACAATATACATTTTATTTACACTAAGTTAAAAACTAATTCTAATGGAGGCAATACTGATTCTTAAATATTCAGCCAAGGCTGAGGCTTTCCAGTGGTCAGTCAACTAAAATATTTAATGATGGTTCAATGTAACAAGAGCAGAAATTCACCCACAAGCTGTGATGATGCACGAGATATGAGTGGAACAACCTACACAAGAGGACTGCTGCCTTCAACCTGGAACATAAATATGAAATTAAGTAAACAGAAATAAATATGTTTTCCTGATGCATGCTCAATAATCCAGGTAGAAAAATCTAAAAACGTTAAGTCAGGTCCTGTGGACTCCCCCAGCCAATCTGCTCATAGACACTGCCTAATTACAGAGACGAGCAGGCTGTAGTAAAGCATGGTAGGACAGATAAGGTTGTTTTCTTGCCCCTCAAGAACAACCAGGAACTGAACAAAAACAACAGATGAAACTCAGCCATTTTCCTCACTGTCTAATGCTAACACTTGTGACATTTTCTGACAATTTAGTCCAGAACAGCTAGCGCCACTGCAGCCACCCAAAATTGTGCAGGCATCTGTTTGAACAGCTAAGTGGCAGCCGCGGGTCCTACGCGTAATTTCTTAATAAAGATATCTAAAAACGTCATTATGACTAGTCATAATTACGTTTGAGATATCTTGAATTGTCATTACGGATGTCTGACACTTTAAATGACGAATTGGGTGACGTCATTTAAGATATCTTTAATTACATTTTGACTAGTCAAAATTCATTTTAAGATATCTTGAATTGCTATTCTGACTAGTCAGAATGTAAATACAGATATCTTAAATTAACATTCTGACTAGTCAAAATGTAATTGTGACTAGTCAAAAGTCCTTTTTAGATATCTAGAATGTAATTACGGATAGTCAGACTTCACGATTTAATGTTAAAAGGGCTTGCCATACAGGGACTAGTTGCTGGAGCGGAGAGACATCATTACACCCAGAGCACTAGCTGAGGAGGTGACCGTGCACTCACCTGTCGAGGGTTTTCTTCTTGCGTGATTATTTCAACTCACAGAAAGGACTCTTTTTTTTACTCTCGTCCGCACGGAAGAAATAAAAAACAAAACAAGTTTTTCCTCTTGTACACTATTTTTTCCTTCTTTTTTAAAATTTTTATATATACACGTATTTTGGTTCCCTCCAAGTCGTGTCCAGCGGGGTTCGCTTCAATTTTCCAAATTATTTCCGGAGAGACTTTGTGGAGCGTAATGGCGAAAAATGTCCGAACAAACATGTTGGGACTGCTGCTCTGCTTTGCTGCGTCGATACTTCACCAACACGGTAAGAAACTTATCTGGACACGGTTCTGTTCTGTAAAAAAACACAAAACAAACAGTACTTTTGAGGTCTTTGAGTTAAAATAAACTAAATGAAATAAAAACACCTGCCAGGTTGTTAGGACGGAAACTCAGCAGGTGATTTATTTAGCTCGAGGTTTTCAGCTTTGTTTTCTTATAAATATCTCTTAAAATGTTGTTATTTGAGAGAGTTTGGTGTAACTGATACTGGCTTTCCTGATTCTTCTGGACTTTTCCGGTCACTGACCCGAGTTTCGGTGGGTGACTCAAACGCCATTCTGTTTCCCTAAGGTGTGGCTCTGTGACAGGTGAACTGCTGCAAAACCTGCTGCGCTTCAAACAGCTGAGAGTCTGTGTTTCCATCAACTCCTTCTCTTCACATCATCTATTAGTTACAGCTCAGTTGAGAGAAAATGGAAAGCTCCAAATGAAATAAATGAGTAACTATTAAAGTGACAGATCCTGCTTCTTTGGCTCATAAATGCATTATTCAGGTGATCTTCCACCTTCAGCTCAGGTATAGCTTACAGGTAACCCAATCATCCCCTTTGCCATTTAAAGGGACAGTGCGTTCATTTTTCTTGGGATGCTCTTTCATTATCAATGTATCTTTTCGAACTGTCACATCAATGGTAAAAGGCCTAAAGCAAAAGCCTTCGTCCAGGCTATTAGCATACAGCTAAAGGAAGGTCCATTGTATGTATATTTTCTAAAACAAGTCTTCCTCAAAACGTGTCACACGGATAGGACGCCACATCAGCTAATATTAAACCGCTACACGTTTGTGTGACACTGCTTTAAAGGTAGTGTGACATGATTTTGGAACTATGCATAAAGTGGCACAACATATGTTGTATCATTCAACTATGTTCGTTTTTACAAGCAAATGATAAATCAATGAAAATTTGTTTCAAAGTGATTTTAAACTTGGCGCCGTGTTTCGGCACGGGACATCCGGGTACTTCCGCATGCGACGTCATGTGACGTAGGGACATGAGGTTCAGTCTGCGGCTGCTATTAGAACGCAGTTTCATTGTCTTCAAGATCGCCTTTTTTTTGTTGTATAACTTGAAAAATGCTGGTACATTGTCGCATTTGGGTGTTCTAATATTGCCAGTGAACAAGTGAGCCTTTTCACTTTCCCAAAACATCAAAAACTTAGTCAAGAACGGACAATCTAATTCTACCATTCTGATAGCAGCCGCAGACTGAACTTCATGTGACGTCGCATGCGGAAGTACCCGGATGTCCCGTGCCGAAACACGGCGCCAAGTTTAAAATCACTTTCAAACAAATTTTCATTGATTTATCATTTTGCTTGTAAAAACAAACATAGTTGAATGATACAACATATATATGTTGTGCCACTTTATGCATAGTTCCAACATCATGTCGCAATACCTTTTAAGTTTGGTTGTTTTCTCAACTGATCATTACACTGTGAACTTGTACTGACCTTAGACCAGGCGTGTCCAGTTCTGGTCCTGGAGAGCCTCTTGTCCTGCATGTTACTGCTGCATGTTTCCCTGCTCCAACACACCTCATTAAGTGATTGGATTACTTCTTCAAGTTCTGCAGAAACATGCTAATTACCCATTTATTCAAGTCACGTATGTTTGCAAAGAAATATATGCAAAGAAACCTCAAAACCATGCAGGATAGTAGCCCCCGAAGACCAGGATGGACACCCCCTGTAGACCATGTGACACTGAGAGGATGCTGAATGTCACAGCCCACTGGGACTTGAGTAAACCTTTGTACTGACTGGACCCATCAAGATGTATTGATGTATGATTTAAGGCTGAAATATACCTGAGCATACTCCCTATACACCTCTGTACGACGTACGTACGCTGAGGCAAAAGCGTAGCCCCGCGCAGCCCCTCAGGGCACGAACGCGCAAAGCTTTTTTTTTTACGACCGCGCACGCTTGCGCGGTGTCTGACCATAAACTTCCCCGGCGCCGGACTGTTTTGTATGTTACACAAATGAATTAAATTCCTCTTCTTTATCGCTGATCGGGCCTTTTCTTTTGTTTTTTTGCCTAAAGTCAAGTAATCGCTTCTTCCTCCGTTCACTCATGACTGAAATGAATGAATTCAGGTCCTACCTGGGTGCGCGAGGCTTTATATTCCCTGGTGGGCTGCAGGAAAAGCGCTCCCTGTTATTATTTTTATTTCTGAGAGAACTTTTTATAACATATAAAGTAGAAACACCGCAGCAGAACACCGCAGAAGAACACCGCAACCGGCTGCTCATAGAGTGAGCTGACGAGCTGTCAATCATTTCAGTAGGCGTGTCAGCAAGTGACCAATCAGCGACCTCAGTTTGTCCCCCTCTGCTCGCAGCTGCTCGGGGCTGCTCACATGACAACCAGGATTTGGAGCGAAACAACAAGGATTTGG
>JBBPBX010021798.1:0-34850 GCA_038048925.1 Garcialebias charrua | reverse complement strand
TATATATGTAGGTATAGGTATATATACTGTATTTATAGAAATCTACTGCAAAGCCGTGAATATTCAAAATCTTTTATACATATGTATTTTGTTGCTGTGTTCTGTCATATTCTTTGCAGGTTTACAGACAGCGGTCGGGTGTATTTGCATTGTGCTTTCTTTGTGTATATTTATTATATTTTGTAATCTTACTTTCCATCTTTCCTTTCTTTCTATCCTATTTTAAAAAATCATAATGGTGTGAAGAGGATGGCTTTAAGGTGAGAAGGGAGGCCATCTATCCACCTTATTCTTGACTTTGCGCCACTTCCCATAATTCATAGCGGAAGCCGGTTTTTTTCCTTCCGCCTGCGGTCCCGCGCTCTTGTTTACAGTTGTAGAAGATGGCAAAAAAAGAAAAATACTGGTCGTAGTTGACCCCATAATGTCAGACGAAGCGGCATTGCCTTCTGGTGGAGAAGGGTAACAAGTTGTCACCAAGAAGTAACTCTGATACCGTTAATTATTTAATGACTACGAGGAGTGCCTAAAACGAGCAGCTTCTCAGCTGAAAATCCATGGATGGTTGCTTAATAACCAGTAACAGATTTGTGGAGGACGTCCAAATCTTCATGTTAATAACAGGTGACTGGCAGAGTAAGTGATAACAATGTTCATGTCTCTCGTAGCTGTAGCCACTAAGCTAATCTTTGCTATTAGCTTACCTGATGTAACTTGTACTACAGTAAAGATCGCTATTTCTCACATTACTACATTATTTATTTTGCCTATGACTGCCTTTCATGCTTAAACTAGTGTTGTAACTAGTGTTAACAAAATAAATTATTTGTAATTATTGTAATGTATTAATTAAATAGTATGGAAAATGTATAGATTGAACAGACATGAACCAGTTCAGGAAATGCAGTTAAAAAGATGGGTCTTGAGCCTGCTCTCAAAACAACAACATTCTCTGTAGCCCCCAGGTTCTCAGAGGGCTGCAGGTTAAATATTGCTTTAAACCTTCAGGTTTAAAGCAACAAGAACAGCTTTAAACCTGAAACAAGAACAGCATTTTAATTGTTTTCCTCCTTTGTGTTGTATTTCTGTGTTAAGGTACTCTCAGGTTGTAGAATCTTCATCCACCTCCCAGGAGGTGGATGAAGACTCCACTTGGTCCAGAATTTTTGTGCAGTCGAACACAGCAACAAATGAGTGAAAATAAAAATTTATATAAATAAATCTGCTGTTCAATTACATTTGTTCTTTGTTGTTGTTATTTCAATAATTAAGATACATTGTTTAATTTCTAATAATGTGAAGTAGTTTTTTTGTGACGTCACCTCTACTAGACATTCTAATGCACAAAAATAAAACCAAGATGTATTGATTGTTCTTTGGCCAGTTTAGTGTTTTATTCACATGTAAAAAACGTAAAAACATTCATTTTGCTTATAAGTTTCCTCATCCAGCAGACTGATAAAGTTCAGAGTAAAAGCTATAATTATAAATTCAAAACCGTTGAAACTGAATACTGTACAATATGAGAACTGTGGGTGGTTTTTGTCTTTTAATGAAAATGAACTGGCTACAGAATAAATACCAGATCAAAAACACTTCAACAAGGAATGATGGAGACCAGCAAACTGGAACAGATTCCTCGTCATGTGTAACCGCCCGATTGCAGCCAACTCCTCAGGAATCCAAGACTGGACCCAGGTCTAGGATCTGAGACTGGACCCAGGTGTATGAACTTATCACTGGATGGATCTCGGCCCTTCACTCGTCTGTAAAGTAGAAACAAAAACTTGTCTCAAAGTAGAAAAAATAAATACAGTTGCTCCTAACATTTATACTAATTCATAAAAAATATATGTTCAATGTTATATTGATTTTAGTAATTTTATCTTAGATTTAATTTATTTTTGAATTATTGTGCTGGTTGCTTGTGTCTTTACCTGCTGTTGTCTGCTGCTGACTTTCTCAGAGGAAGTGTGCCTGTCAACTTCAGTGTAGGAGACCAGTGTTGGACTGGTGTGCAGGCCTTCCTGAAAAAAAGAAATACAGTAATTCAATAGAACAAATGTAGTAATACCCAAAAGATGAACTTGTGTTATGGAATATTTTCTGTACAGACAGCATCCCACTGCTTTATTTACATGAGCGTAACGGGGACCTAAAATCAAAACAAACGGATAGTTCTAGTCTGACAATGTTGCTGTGTTCAAATATTATGTATATTAAATACAATGTGTGTGTCATGTATATACTGTACAGTATATACAGTATATACATAGACAGTGTGTTATAGTGTACAGTATACAGTACAGTACTGTTTATGTATAACACACATGTATTTATATTATTTAATGACAGATTTGTTAAGTAAATGCTTTATTTACTCACATTTTAGTACAAATGTAGCTTCAACAACCTCAGACCTTTTAACAGCACACACTGTATTCACATGGTTGTTATCCTTTGACTCAATATATGGTTTGATCATGTTTACATGACACAGCCTGGAACCACATTTCCTATCAGGAGTAGTGATTTTATAATCGCAATCAGATATTTTAGCTTTCACAATATATGGCCCGCAGTAACGAGCTTGTAAGCTTGTGCCTGGGACAGGAAGTAGTGTCAGTACTTTGTCTCCAGGTTGAAATACTCTTTCCATAGCTTTTTTATCAAACAGAGACTTCATCTTAGCTTGAGCAATTTTCATGTTGTTCTGGGCAATTTCACATGCTCGTTTTAGCTTAAAACGAAAATCATTGACATAGTCTAATAAGTTTTTCTCAGTGTCATCACACAACCATTTCTCTTTTAAAAGCTTTAACGGACCGCGCACGTTGTGAGCAAACACTAGCTCAGCAGGACTAAAACCTAAAGACTCCTGAACTACTTCACGGATTGCAAACATTTGTAAATGTATGCCTTCATCCCAGTCTTTTTCAAATTCTAAACAGTACGTGCGTAACATCGTTTTCATGGTTTGATGAAAACGTTCAAGAGCACCTTGACTTTCAGGATGATAAGCAGTAGAACAAGAATGCTTAATGTTCAACTGGTCTAAAACTTGGGCAAATATCTTGGACATAAAATTACTGCCTCGGTCAGTTTGTACTACACGAGGTAGTCCAAATAGTGAGAAGAATTTTGTAAGAATCTTGACTACCACTGGAGTAGTAATCTTACGTACTGGAAATACTTCAGGGAACCTGGTAGAGGTGCACATGTTGGTTATTAAAAACTTGTTCCCAGCTTTTGTTCTAGGTAGAGGTCCAACACAATCAACTATGACACGTTCAAAAGGTTCGGCTACAGCAGGGATTGGAAATAGAGGGGCAGGAGGTATTACTTGGTTTGGTTTTCCCGCTATTTGGCAAATGTGACAACAGTGACAATGCTGAATTACATCTTTCTTCAATCCAGGCCAAAATAAATGACGCAGTATGCGGTCATATGTTTTTCTGATCCCTAAATGACCAGCTAATGGATTGTCGTGGGCTAGACGCAATACTTCAGTACGATAGGGTGTGGGAAGTACTATTTGTATTATCTGACGCCATTCCTCATCAGGACGAACAGTTAAAGGCGTCCATTTGCGCATTAACATGCCCTGCCTTAAAAAGTATCCTGTATTTATTAGCTTCGGATCATCAGGTAAATCATCAGCAAACAAGGTTTTTAGTGTTTCATCTTTCTTCTGTAAATCAATCAGCTGTTGTCTAGACAGCGACAATGTTGTTTCATCCAACTCTTCTACATATGTTTCCATTTTTACCGGCACTGGTTTCTCTTCAGTACTCATCATAAAACTATCACATAAGTCAATGTCAACATCGGTCTCTTCTTTTTGTTGACGTTTGTAGGTAGCCCGTGTCATAGCACATGATATGAAAACATCAGGAAAGGTGCGTGCTTCCGGAACTAACTCATAAGCCCGTAGGATAGCTTCTTTTACTTTCATGTAATCACTACTGCCATCTATTGAAAGAGATGCATAAGCATCTTGAGCTTTTCCAGTTATTTTGCACTGTAATAATAAGGGCCATGCATAATCAGGCCACTTAAAAGTGTGTACATTTTTTTCAAACGGGACAATAAATTTGTCTACGTCACTCTCATTGAATGAAGGTACGAATGATAGATTGTTACTCACGTCAAAACTAGGTCCAACAGGTGAAAACGGAGCCTTTCCTTGTTCCAGCTCTTTCAGGTGAATTTTAGCATCTAACTCCATTTCCTTCTCTCTTAAAGTTGTCTGTTGCGCCAGTTCAGCAGCTCTCATTGTGGCTTCTGCATCAGTGGCGTTTTTTTATTCTAATGGTTTCATTCTCCATCCGACGCAGTTCCAGCTCTAATTCAAGCTTCTTTAAACAAACTTCTTTATCCACAGCATAAGAGGATGGAGTCCTCACAGGACTTTCTGCAATCATGTCAGCAGTAAAAACTCCAAGGCGAACTAATTCTGCGAACAGTTCACGTTCTATCGTCTCCCTTCTAGTGCGTTTGTCTACAGTGACCTCGTAGTGTTCTGCTACACACAATAACTGTTCTTTTATGCAGTTAGCCAGAGCCTCAACAGTAGGTTCTTCTACAAAACTGTCTAAACTAAACTCCATGTTTACAAACACAAGACAGTAAACCGTTCACTTCACTAAATACAACTGTATTAAAATATCCGGACCGCAAGTGAACGTAGCAAACAGACGCGCAGCTGTGAGCACTCAACAAATCAGCAGCTTGCTGAGCTGTTCAACTCAACTATTAGTGGAAACCCCACCACAAAACTTGATAGTTATAGGCGATCAGACACACCAGAGAACTACAAATGATTTAGTCATCCGGCCGCTGACAAAACAGACGTACGGGACGTCTAACAAGCAGAGCACAGCAGGTGCACCAAAAACACCCAGCTCACCACTACTTTAGTTCTCTGCTACTAAAATACTAGCTCATATTAGTCATCCTGGACGAGCCTACAATAAATATGTTACGACTGAATCAGCCAAAACATATTCAATGGGACATTGGACACAGAAAAAGTTTTAAAAAAAATTTATTTAACTAAAAATAAGCGTTTCCAAGCAGGCGGGGTCCTCCCTGGCTTCTCCCACCAAGCCCGGGGCGACTTCTTCTGGCTCAGCATCCAAAGGAAAAGAAAATTAATTAATTAAGGAAAAGTACAAATCAGAGTTGGACTGGCGAGTGTGGCCAAAAATAATAAAATGCCACCCAGGTAGACCCAATCCTATACAGGACCGTCGTGTCTCCCCAGGCAACGATCTACCTTACCAAAAAGTCCATCTAAATAAACAAAAACTCGAGAACTGGACTACCTACACCCACACAGTCAAAAGTACAACAAAAAATGAGAAAGAGGAGGGACTTCCGGCTGAATGGCGGTGGGATAAGTTGTGTTTAGGTGCGCTCCTGCGGAACTGGCCTGTTTTCCAACTAATGCCTGGCACTTTCTTCCGATTTTTACCGCAAACAATAGACAACCTACACATTCTACGCATATCTCCTGTTCGATCGCCAAAATGCCATCAAAATCTACTAAAGGAGTAAACTCGATCGAAGCTCACCTGTGGCCTGCTCCTCGTGGCGGAACCTCGAGCTATCCTGGGTCACCTCCTCCGTCTAAAGCAGCAGCTGCCGCTGCAGTTTGTGACGTCGGCAGCCTCAAACAGGAGCTGCTGGTGGCTCTCCGAGAGGACTTTACTGCTATAATTAAAGCAGAATTCCATGCTGTTCTGGGTGAAAGTCTCTTGTCGATCAATGCCGAGCTGTTAGCCCTCAAAAAGGAGCTATCATCGGGGCTAGCTACAGTGCAGGAGAACTTCACGGGGCTAAAGCTAACGGTAGCAGAGGTGGAGAAGTCCGTCTCCACCTGCACTGATGACATCGTTAGCCTCCAGAAAAAAGTCGAGACCCTCACGAAGACGGTGGCACAGCTGGAGGATAAATGTGACGATTTTGAATCCCGGTCCCGACGTCAGAACATCCGGATTATCGGTGTCCCGGAGGATGACCCTTCATCGGCTACAACGGCTGCGGTCTCCCGGATGCTAAAGGAGGCTTTCGGCTTCGAGGAGGACCCGCTGCTGGATCACGCTCACCGCATCCCAGTACCCAAACCGAAAGCAGGCGAGCGGCCCCGTCCAATTGTGGCTAAGCTTCACTACCACACGGACTGTGTGAAAATCCTGGCGAAGGCGAAGGAGCAGCAGCAGGTCAAAGTGAACGGTACAAATGTCTTTGTGTTCCCCGACTACACTGCCAGAACGGCCCGGGCGCGAGCCGCCTTCACTGAGTGTCGCCGCAAGCTTCGCGGCGTCCAGGGGGTTCGGTTCGGCTTGCTCCACCCGGCCCGGCTGAAGATCACGCATGATGGAACCACACGAGTGTTCACGTCCCCTGAAGAGGCGAGTGTGTACATCGAGTCGATTGCAAAATGAGAAATATAATTAGTGTACTTTGTTTTACACTCAGGGAATGTCAGTATTATTAGTCATTATTATTATTATTATTATTCATGTTTAAAAATATAATCAGAGTGCTCTGTTTACACTCACGGATTTAATGGGTAGAAATAATAATCAGTGTGCCTTTTCTTTCATACTCAGGGAACGTTATTATTATTAGTTATTATTATTATTATTATTCATGTTTAAAAATATAATCAGAGTGCTCTGCTTACACTCACGGATTTAATGGGTAGAAATAATAATCAGTGTGGTTTTTTTTCTCATACTCAGGGAACGTCAGTATTATTAGTTACAGTATTATTATTATTATTATTATTCATGTTTTAAAAATATAATCAGAGTGCTCTGTTTACACTCACGGATTTAATGGGTAGAAATAATAATCAGTGTGCTTTTTCTTTCATACCCAGGGAACGTTAGTATTATTAGTTATTATTATAATTCATGTTTAAAAATCAGAGTGCTCTGTTCACATTCACGGATTTAATGGGTAGAAATGTAATTACTGTAGTGTGCTTTTTCTTTCATACTCAGTGAACGTTAAAATTATTCGTTATTATTAATATTATTATCATTCGTGTTTAAAAACATAGAGTGCTTTGTTTACATTCACGGATTTAATGTTTAGAAATATAATTAGCCAGCTTTTTTTTTTTTTTTCTTTTTGGGTGAAGACTACTTTTTTCATAGTCAGGGAACGTTAGTATTATTAGTTATTATTATTATTCATGCTTAGAAATATAATTAGTGTGTTTTGTTTGCATCCACGGATTTAATGTTTATAATTATAATTAATGTGTATTGTTTGCATTCACGGTTTTAATGTTTAGAATTATAATCAGTGTGTTTTATTTACATTTAGGGATTTAATGTTTTGGATTATATGGTGGGCTTTGGTTCGCATTTGGGGAATGTTATTACTATTAGTTATTATTATTATCAATCACTGCTTTTTTAGTTGTTTTTTTTTTGTTTTTTTAAAGAGTTCTTGCTCTTCCAGATTAGTGCCTATTACATATTTTAAATTTTCTTTTCATTTAGCTAGTTCTGTGGGAGTCACCTGGTACAGGTTGTGATGTGGTGCCATTTGACCGTAAGGACAAGTTTTCTAGTGACTCCTGTTGGAGTCTGCACAGTCCCTTCATCTGGGGAAGGGCCAAGTGCAAGTGGGGTTTTTTTTTTTTTTTTTTTTTTTCTCCTGGGGTGGGGGCGGGGATTGGGAAGGATGGCAATATTTTACAACCCTTATTATGAACAACAGGTCACATGGCTGTTGATTTGAAAGCTTCCTCAACATCATCTGCTGTCAGATTCCTAAGCTGGAATGTTAAAGGTCTTAATAATCCGGTGAAACGGTCTAAAATATATTCTCATATGAAACGCCTGAATCCAGACGTAATATTCCTACAGGAAACACATTTGCAAAATTCAAATCAGGTCAGGCTTAAATATCCATGGATTGGGGAGATTTACCATTCGAGCTTCAACTCAAAAGCCAGAGGAGTTGCCATACTATTTAATAAGAATATTCATTTTATAGCATCAAAAATAATGAAGGATACAAATGGCAGATTTCTTATAATCGCGGGCTCTCTGTTCCATACCCCCGTTTTATAAGTGAACATTTATGTACCAAACTTTGATAACCCAGTGAAGGAAACATGAGGGAGACCATATATTGTGTCTTTAAACACATATAGTGCCACCCAGATGTAACTAAAGGATTTTAACAGGGGTCAGTATTAAGCTGACCTCTTTATCCTTAATTAATTTACTTATTCAGATTGAATAGTAATTTCACGGATTCTTTTCTTTTTCAGTTTACCCAATATTTCTGTGATCTTTATGATGGATAAATAAACAAAGCCATTAAGTGACAAAGACGTTAACTTAGTTGGTATGCCAGGCGACACTACCATTTATTTAAAATAAATCAACTAAATTAACACCATTACACTTGATTGACATGATTTCACTTTCTTTCAATTTAATACGTCAGCACACTTAAATTCAACACAACAGACTTCAATACTGGATGTTAACATATTTAGTCTGTGGGCTCTTTAGCTTAAAATAGTTTCCAGCTTAGAATTGAGGGAAAAGAGAGGAGGAAAGATTTAAGAAGAATTGGGAGGTTAAGAGAGGAAGTTTATCTTGCATTTATGAAACCAGATGACACTCTTCCGTACGCGTCCAGCTAAGATATCATCACACCTCCAGCAAGCAAACAGCGGCTCCTTTACCTTAAGACGTCCGCCTCGGTTCTGGTAAAGAGCTGTGATCAGCTTTGGACTGACGAGTCGTCGGTCCCGCAAGTCCAAGCTGGACTCCACACGTGTTTACCTTGTCGGTGTCGGTGATACTCGCTTTCGTCGGCAGAAGCCGTGGCAGTCGTGGCTTTTTGGCTCAAGATAATTTATTCCAGGAAGGAATAACAAAGTTTGAGCTTACGCTCATTCGAAGTGGACTCATAACAGCCTGTTATCAGTCATTAGCTGAAGACGAAGGTCGTTAGCTCTTGACCAAATGTACCCCAGCTCTTTGGGAAAGGTTCACATCTCTTTGAAGTTCCCCCAAACTCATCAGGAACTTTCTCGTTCCTTCCAAACTCTGGCGTTTTTGCAAACAAACGCTTTTACTCAAAAATGTTGAGATTAGAACACACTTTCCTCATTGGTCCGTGAGCCAAGAGGAGTGTGAAAACGTGAAGTGAAAAACTCAAGGTTGACAGCAAGTCTGCTTAGATAACAAAGAGGAATGTTTTGGAAAAGTGTCTGAAAGAGAGGAGACATCTCGACGCTACCGAGAGTTTCAGCTGAACTCAACAAAAACAACTCCTGAGCAAGTCAATCTGACACCTCATTCAACTTTGTCATAGATATTTTGAGTAGACACTTTCATTTGGTCAAGCAACACAGTAATACTACATATTAAAAGAATAACAGCATATAACATATATCATGAAAATGACAAAAGTTATTCTTTTGATTACATTAGAATAAAATCAAAGATAGAAATAGTCTCTTTTGGTGACTATGTGACTCAGATTACATCTAATGGAATGATTTTGTGGTAAATGTCTTGCTTTACTGAGAGGTCAGTAAAGGTCATCACTGGACAGTTCAAAAACCTTAGTTTGACCCTGGGTAGGTCCACTACATCTCCCCCCTTTTGGAAGCCATCGCCAGTCCTTGGGGATGGGGTCCAACACGAAAGGAAACCTTGAACTGTCTTTGATCTTGAAGTAATCCAGTAAGTGGAAAATCAAAATCAAAATTATAATCCCATAATGTTTTTGGAAATTTCATACTGTTCGGAGGTAATCCCATAGCGAAAAGCTTTTACTCCTTTGGAAAACAAAGTCTGTTAACTCTTGGAAAACAAAGTCTGTGATCCCTTGGAAAGCTGAGTCTGTTAACTCTTGGAAAACAAAGTCTGTGATCCTTTGGAAAACAAAGTCTTATAATCCACAGCGGTAATTCCACAACGATAATTCCATATCGATTAGAGTTGGCGATTGATCAGCAACAATTGTTTTCATAATCAGCATGTAGAGGGAATCCCTCGATTGACGCAGAGGAGGCGACCCTTGGACGAAGGTTGAAGACCAAGCGTTGGAGCTGCAGGTCCCCACATCGAAGGTTGTTGGCTGGTTGGTTTCCAGTCAGTGCCACTCTGGTTCTATGTGTCATGCAATTATGTGGTTTTTTAGGTGGGCTTATGATTGGGATTTTACATTAGGCCTTACCTATATGCACCTGGTATGTAAGCTATCATGGTTTAGATCAGCTACAATTACCAATTAAGGGGTGGATCAATTCTGTAAAATTAGATATAGGGATCTATACCTATAAAATTTTGGAGGGCTTCTGTAACGAAGGCCTCTAATTCCAAACTATTCCTCCATTCATTACTTAGTTTAGGTTAAACTAAAATAAAAAATGAAATATAGTTTGATCTAAATGTCTGTTGTCTTTTAGACGAACGACGTAGGATTTGGTATTCCTAATAAATTTTGAAGTCTATGGCGAGACTCATCAAAATGAATAGATAATCTAGAATAGAAACGATCGAATCGGTTCAATTTAGAAATTGTGAGACCAGTGTAGTTTATGGTACCTTGAGTAGCTTTAAACTACATTGACTCTTCGACGATTGAGATTTAACAAAACGAACTGCATGTTGGCATAGTTAAATCCATATCATTCATTAACCAATGTTAATACAAAACCTTTTTGGCTGGGAGTGTTCAGAACCAAACAATATCTCAACTAATGACAACAGTAATGACTAAACAACAAGGAAACAACGTTTCACTGCTTCGACACACTCTTGTCGTCAGATTCCAAAGTGCAACACACAAGAAAAACAGGTCTCAACTTTATGACCGAGGTCAAATTAAATCTCGTGGATTTAAACGGTTGTTAAGGTTAGTTTTTTGTTGTGGGTTTTAGGCTTAGCGTTTCTAAGTTCAAATTGGACAATGCGACTTATAGGGTGGAAAATACGGTAGTTTAAACCTGATTAGTTTATTTACTAACTTGTGTTTGGACGACCTTATTATCCCATGAAGTCGGTGTGTTTGTGAGATCTTTGTCTTTTGTGGAGTCATTGAACGCCTTGTAAGGTTTGATCTGATTTCGATGTACCCATTTAGCAATTGGCTCTTTGCGGCCTTTGCTGATTTTGATTTCGTAGACGACTGAGGACACTTTGTCTGTTATCAGATGAGGTCCAGTCCACCTGGGCATTAGTTTGCGGGCGAGAGTTCCGGTCTCGGACCCTCCTTTCCCGGTTGCTGGGGCGAACGTATAGTACCAGACTCTGTCTCCCACTTGGAGTTCATTGTGAGAGGCCTTTTGGTCGTAGTACGCCTTACGTCCTTCAGCAGATTTTTCCAGGTTTTTCTGGGCGAAAGCAAAAGTGTTTCTGAGGTGTACATTCAAATCTTTCATGTATTGTTGTGTAGTGTAGGCTGTCGCCATGGCGGCGTCGCCTGGTTGGTACAACAGGTGTAGAGGGAGAGTCATTTGTCGACCGGTCATCATCTCGAAGGGAGAGATGCCAGTTGATGTGTGTGGAGTGGCTCTTATGGCCATGAGGACCAGAGGGAGTTTCACGTCCCAGTCCTTGTGGTTTGCAGCCACGTATTTCTTCAAAATACTCACCACAGTTCTGTTTGCTCTCTCAACTTGGCCTGAAGCCTGTGGGTGGTAGCCGACATGAAAGTTGGCCTTGACGCCTAGCGTCTTCCACAGTTCTTTCATCACTTCACCTGTGAAGTGTGTACCTTGGTCTGAGTTCACCCGAAGGGGAAGTCCAAACCTTGAGAATATATGATTCATTAACAACATAGCAGTGGTTTGTGCTGTGTCGTTAGGAGCTGGTAGGCATTCTACCCATTTGGTGAATGCACAGGTTACCGTGAGAAAATATTTATTTCCTCTAGAGCTCTTAGTGAGTGGTCCAACCCAGTCGATCTGGAGGTCAGACCATGGGAATGCAATGCCTCTGCTTTGCAGTGGTGCTCTGTGAAGTGGTCTGGTTGGCTGAAACTGGCCACAGACCACGCACCCTTCAATGTAGTCCTTGACATCCTTTTTCATTCCAGGCCAATAGGCAATTTGTTTTAATGCCGTCAGCGTGGCTTTATCTCCTTTGTGTCCTGCGGACGGGAGATCATGGGCATGAACTAACATCACCCCCCTTTGTTCATGGGGAACCACGAACACAGGTGAGGACGTTGGTCCATGAGCGAAAGTTAGGATGCCTTTGATTAGTTTTAGCTGTTTGCGCAGCTGATAAAGGACTTTAAGGTCTGGATCGGAATCCAGTTCGTCTTTAGACGGAGTGTTTTTGTCTGGATCAGTCAGGTACAGTATCATGGAGTTGATAGCAGGATCCGACTTCTGTAGTTGGATGATGTCTGGGTCAGTCAGTGCAGGTCGTACAGAGACTGCGTTGTCAGCAGGTCTGGCTGCGGCCTGTGCACGTGTGACTGCCATAACTCTGACTGAAGGTTGTGTTGGCAGAGTCTTGATTAACCAGGAGGGGTCGAAGGACCATAGAGGACCTTCGTCGGCTCCTTCTTTGGCTAAGGAATCTGCAATGTCATTGTAGTGCTTGTCATCGCCTGGGACTCTAGAATGTCCTGGAACTTTCTTCCAGTAGATCTGTAAGTCGTGTGATGTCACCAAGTGATCACACGCTATGAAAAGCTCTTTGTGTTTGACCACTTTTCTGTCGCTTGTTAGGAAACCGTTCTGTTTCCACACAGCGAGGTGACAAGCGAAACTCAAACGAGCATAGTTAGAGTCAGTGCAGATGACTAGCGTCTTGATGGAGCGTTCTACTACCATCTGGAGAGCTATTAGGATTCCTGCAATCTCAGCGTACTGAGAAGTCTGAGATCCTAATTTGTAGCTGAAAGTTATCTGCTCTTGGTCTTGGAGGAGGACCCCTCCAACACCTGCTCTGCAGATCTTGTCGCGGAGGAATGAAGATCCATCCACGTACAATGTTGTCATATCTTTGCAGATATTGTCATCAAAGAAGTGGTGATTCGGGTCTTCAGTTACTGGGGGTTTTACCTCAACCGGCGGCTGGGTGGCTGGTACATCTTGTGTACACTTCTGGCAGATTGCCAAGTCCGTCCCCAGATGAGACTTCTTGTTTTGACCATAACGTATGTCTAGGTTAAAACTTTGAAGCGCCATGAGCCACGTTGCAACACGTGAGTTTGTCACCACACCATCTCTGATGCGTTCACTGTTAAGAAAAGTCACTGGCTGGTGTTGTGTTTCCACAATGATTTTCTGTCCACCAATGTAGCTGGAGAAATGTTTAACTGCCCACACTGTGGTCAGTAAAGCTTTCTCACAGTCTGAGAATCTCAACTCGGGGCCTGCCATCGTTTTGCTGGCGTAGGCTACTACACGTTTGTCTCTGTCGTGTATCTGGTACAGACCTGCACTTATGCAATGAGCTGAGAAGCCCACTTCCAAGTAAAACTCTTTGTTGTAGTCTGGGTAGACTAAACATGGGGCTGACTTGATCCTGTTTATAAGAGCGTCCATTGCCTGTTGCTGTTTGTCAGTCCAAACAAATGGTACGTCTTTTTTAACCGAACCTGCGGACAGTGTCCTGGTCCTGTCCTTATCCATCTGGATAAGTCAGTGGTTTCGCAAGGTCCGCATAGTTTTCGATGAATTGGTTCGAGTAGTTACACACGCCCAGAAAACTTTGTAGTTCTTTGAGATTGGTGGGGACTTTGAGATTGTCGAGGCCTTGGGTGCGAGTCAGCTGTGGTTGTACTCCGTCTGGACCTACGAGTAGGCCAACGTAGTCCACTTTGGTTCTGCACCATTGGCATTTTGACAGTGATATCTTAGCACCAGCAGTTGTTAGTTGATTCAGAACGTGGTCGATCTCAGCCAAATGTGAGTCCAGTGTTGGCTGCCTCAAAAGGACATCGTCCACGTAAATCAGTGTCCCACGCTCGTGGGCGTCTGGACATGCTTTGTTCAAGAAGATGTTGAACTCTGCAGGTGAGTTAGCGTAGCCAAAGGGACACCTGTTAAAGGTGTATTGACGGCCACCAAAAGTGAAAGCTAGTTTGTACTGATCCTCGGCGCGCACAGGGATGGTCCAAAAACCAGAGGCGACGTCGAGGGTCGAGAAGTACTTACCATTGGTGACCTTGGGCAGTTCCTGTTGGAGTTGCGTCATAGGCCATCTGGATAAGGGAACTTGTTTGTTTAGCTTTCGGTAGTCTATAGTGAGTCTCCACTTACCATTTGGTTTTAACACCGGCCATAAAGGCGCAGAGTAAGTGCTGTTACAGTATCGGATGATACCTTTTTCTAACAGGTCATTAATGATTTCTCTGATAGGTTGATGTGCTGCCAGAGGAATCTTGTACTGTCTGACAAATGCAGGGGGAGCATTAGGCGGGGTTGGGATGCTCACTGTGTGGAGCGTGGTCAACCCACAATCCATCGAGTCAGTCGAGAATGATTTCTCATATTTTAGAAGAACTTTGCGAAGTTTGTCCCTTTCTTCATCAGTTTTCAGGGCGTCGGCTTGGGCGACCACCTGGTCAATCTGTGAAGCAACTGAGAGGGGTTCTTGTTCTTTGGGGAGCTCCAGTGAGTCCCCTTCAGTGTCGTAAAACCTGTCAACAGGTAGTGCACTGTAAGTTTGGGGGCATAGACTGTCTCCTTTGTTGAAACCGAACCTGCGGACAGTGTCCTGGTCGGACTCAGTGGGGGAGAAAAGAGCTATGGCCTGTGTTGGTTTCGTGAACAAGACTTGCCCCGTGTGTTGATTTGGGATCAAGTTTTCTGGGAGTCCTCCCAGAAATGGAATGCTTAGCTCAAAATCATGAAAATCAGTAGAGATCAACCATCCTAGCTGTGTGTTTTTTGGGATCAGTACCTCTTCTGTGCTTGTGTTGCACACAGCAACAGTCGTGGTTCTGCAGTCGAGGGTCACTTGGCATGTGGCCTCCATGGACAGTCCTAAGTTGAAAAACATAGGAGATGGTTGAAAGTATGCCTGTTTTGTGCTAATAGCTTGTCCTTTCATGATGTGACACATCACCGGCTTGTTCATAACCTGAGGTGGTACCGCAGTGTTATGGCTGTTAGCAATCTGGCAGACCTCTGGTATGGTCTGTCCAGCCATAAGGTTCTCTGTGGTTAGCACAGGAGACTCCTTTGTGGCTGTGTCTAGTGACCACAGTACATTGTTGTTGATGTCCACTCGGACACCTAATCTTACCAAAATGTCGGAGCCTATGTAGGTTGCATGTGGTAAGTTCGGGACCACGAGGAATGGGTGATCCAGTTCTCGTTGGTTCCAGATTAGTTTCAGGTCAATGATCCCTTTTGCGGTCATTACCTGTTTATCGTTGGGGTCTAACGAAAAGCGGAAAGCCTTTTTGTTCATTTCTAGACCCAGCTGTTTTTTAACCAAGGTTCCATAGAAAGCTTGGCTGATCGCTGATTTCTCCGTCCAAGGAGACAGAACAGCATCATCGGTGTGGGATCCTTGGATCTCAACACCTTTGACTACCTGTGGTAGGTAGTGTTCAGTGAGTGCTGACTGTTTCAGCTCGCAGAGGAGGCTCTCTTGTTGGGCCTTTTCTGCCTCACCTGTTGCTGAAGGTTCACTTACCGGGATTGTGCTCTCGTTGGAGGATCCCTTTGTGCCTTCCGCGGTACCTGCTGTTAGACAGTCAGTGTCACCTTGTGTAGGCATATCGATTGGCAGTGGTTGGCTCACTCTGGTCCACATTGTCTGATCGCCATAATCTATAATCGCGTCGAAGCGGTTTATAAAGTCTTGGCCGACCAAAAATGGGAATGAGTCAACGGCGGACACGTGTACCGGGTGGTATAGCGTCATTTCACCAATCTGCATGTGAACCATAGCTATAGCTGTTAGGGTTGTTCTCGTTTCTGAGAGTCCCTGCAATACTACAGCACATTCTTTGAGGGGTATTTCCCTGTCAACACCGCTAGCGGCTATCCGTAGCTCCTTCAACAGTGTGGGAGACATAATGGTTATGTCAGCCCCACCATCCAGGAGGGCCTCTTCTGTGAGGACCCCTTCTAAAGTGATTGACAGGTAAGCCTTCTTAGCGGGCCCCTTCCTGATAATGTTACACAGGAACCTATCAGGTTTTTTCCGACGTATGGGTCTTTTCAGACGTTTGTTACGTCTACCATTGTCAGTGTGCTTTTCATTCACCTGTACTGGTAGTGCAGTCACACATGGGTCTGAGTGATCAGTCTGTGACGAGTCATTGTCTTTGGTGAGTGAGCTTTCTGATGAGGGGCTCTCGGACTCTGTAACAATGATGTCATGGTTACAACCAACGTCTTGTTGACTGTCTGTACCCTGATTGTCAGCATCCTGACCATCAGTATCTTGGTGACTGTCAGCAATTGTGGCATTGCTGTTATTTGTGTGTTCTGAGTCACTATCAATGATAGTGCTACACATTACTCCAGGTTTGTTTTCCTTGTTTGTTTTTTTCAAACTTTCTAACAACCGACGTATGTTCTCCATCTCTTCTGAGGACAGAGGTTTAGGGCCTTTTTTCTGGAACTTCTGTGGGTTTTTCCTCGCCCCAGACTGTTCAGTTTGAGGTGCAGGAGCTGGCGCATTGCTCGGGGGTCCCCTCTGGGACCACCCTCTTTCATATGAGTCACCTTGGGACCCATATTTCTTTTTCTTTTGGAATGCCCCCCTTTTTTGATGATGGGGTTCTTCCTCTTGATGCGGCCTGTACCACTTAGGGTCTCTGGACCCCTTTTGGTCTTTGTTCCAGCGGACACCTTCATTTTGCGGTCTGTCAGGTTGGAAATTTTGTTTATTCTCGCCTTCCTTAAAAGAGTGAGCTGGCGCTCTTGCTCCTTCAAGGTCTAGCGTTTGGTATTTGACCTTTTCACCTGGATACACTTCAACGGGTTTCTTGTGTCGCTTGTATGTTTCAAAAACACGTATAGCGCACTCCTTTAATTCACGCATGGTTTTTTCTCTGTAGTCGGCCATGAGGTTGGCCGTTGAACCAATCTCTGAATATAGATTGTTCATAAAAAGAAACTTAAAATCACGTTCATCCTCCATCCCTGGCTCATTCCGATCACCAAAAAAGGCTTCGAAAAGTCTGTCATAATATGGGATTGGATGTTCATTCTGCCCCTGAGTGATTTTCAATGCGGCTTGGTAGCCAACGTCTCCCATGCGAGGAGCATATTCTTGCAGTAGAGTTTCGCAGAAAAGTTTGTAATCCTTCAAAATTGCGACTGGTTGACGCGCAATGAAGTGCTGCACTTTCCTGTTTGTGGTGAGTTTGATCAAACTGATTTTATCGTCAACCGTAGCGTTCGGATAGCATGCCAGTTTAAACTCAATGTCTTTCAGATAGGTATCGGTTTCAGTCGAACCATATTGCCCTGGCTCAAAACGTTGAACGAACTGGGAAATTTTATGGAGTCGTTCTATTGGGACAGCGAATTGAGAGCCATTAATAGTGATATACCCACCCGTCTGCGCACCAGGTACACCTGTAGACATGGGGTACGTAGGTACCTGCCATTGGGTTGTCCCAGCAAATGTCTGTTGAGGTGGAGGTGGGGGTGGTGGCGGAGGGAGTAGTGCATCGGGCATGGGCGGGGGCGGTGGAGGAGGGAGTGGGTCATCAGGTATGGGAGGGGGCGGCGGAGGCGGTGGATTCTCAAGGTGTTTACTCATGAGATCCAAACATTTTCTCTCTTCTTCAAAGAGTTTGTTCATTGCTGATGCACGCTCTATTCTACAACTGTTCAGTTGGACTCTTAACCCATCATTTTCACGTTGTAACATCATGTGCTGTTCTTGTGATTTTCTATAATCATCTTGCAGCCTTGTGTACCGTAGTGATAATGATTCCAGGGTGTCCGTGCATTTGTCCAGCGCGTCCCGTGCCTCCTCACAATCCGCCTGAAGCGACTTGTATTGATGGTAATACTTATCCCTCTCCACCACACATTTTTCCAACTCACCTTGTGATTGGTCAAAATCCCTTTTTAACACTGTGCATTCTTCGTAGAGACTACGCGCTTGTTCAGCGCTGCCCATACTCGACTGTGTTAAACTCTTTACCTCCTGCTGTAAAGTGGCAACCTCCATTTGTGCTGTTAAACATGATGTAGAGACAGCCCGGCGTGCAGCAGTTTCAAAGTCTAGCTTGGCCTTTAACAGAAGGCTTAATTTAGCCAAACGTTTATCTCTGTCTGCTTTCTTTTCAGCCGTTGTGGTTCCAGCTGTTACAATTCTTAATGCTCTGTCCACATCTGTTTCCTCCATCAACTGTGTCTCTTCATGATAGTTTATGATGGACCCTGTGAGTGAAAATAAGGCACGTTCGATCCAATCTGCTTTGGTCGGGTCGTGGCCTTCAGTTGGCACAGGCTGCCCCGTATCAGTGGTGTTAGGGGTCTCACCCTCTGCGCCTGCCATCTTTTATCTGGATTTTCAGTGAAAATAAAAATAAAAGATGCTCTGTATTCGTTACTCTAAACTTTTCACTATTTGAAAATAAACAGGAAAGTTTAAATGTACACAGGATAACTGGAAGATGATGTGTCAGAGAGAAGGAAGAGAAAGGAAAAAAAAATTTCAGTTATCTGGAGTGAAAACTGTACTTTTGTTTGTTATTTTAAATTCTTTCGTATTTAAAATAAGCAAAAATGTTTGTCTGTACCTCTGTTATTCTAAATAATTTATTTAAAATAAACAGGAGTTATTGTTTGTGTACAGAACAAATTTAAAAGCTGGTAACTCACCATAAAAATGCTGACTTTTTTATGATGTTTTTGAGAAAACTCATCTGTCAACGTCTTTTAACCAACAGGGGGCAGCTTCGAGACTTAATGATATCACGAGGAGACTGATTTTGTTTATTCAGTATTTAAACTAAAAACAACCTTTTCAGAGTTAGTTTCTAGTGTATCAGTGATAAACGCTCGAACCACGTTCTTGTCAGAGACAAATCTATGTTGTTAGACAGTTTAGATGGCTTTAAATGAGTTTTTAAACTCTCAGTGAAATCTCCGTTTGAGTGTGAACTGCTTGTTGCCCGAAGTGCACCTGGAAATGACGACACAAACAGGCGGGACGACGCAGCGCGTCACCAGCTTCCGTTGAGCGAGGCGGAGCTCGCTAAACAGATACGTGACGTCAACCAATCAATCACAGCGTTTGTAGTTCATTCCCAAGCGTTCATGGTGAATGAAGTTTTCTTACCTTCGACCACGGCAGTGCCGGAAATGACGACAAAGTGGGTTGGTCGCAACGGCGTGCGTTCCCACTACAGCGAATCAGCGCTCGCCACGAGTGATTGACAGCTCACAGCTCTCGTTTATCCAATCACAGCTCATAAACAAACGTGTACACGTAGCCTTTAACGCTACCTATTAGCACAATAGAACGCAACTTTACAGACCCTTAAAACAACTCAAACGCTTCAAATTAACTTCCCAAAATTCTGAAACGTGGCAATCACAATTAAAACAGGCACGACTTAGCTACGCTTAGTAACCCAGCACTGCAGCTGCAGAACAAACACGGACTCGCTCGGAGCCACTTAAGGTCGGTTCCGGTCCACTTTTTAATGGAGCAGGAAACGGGTCTGACAGAACCCAGCCGACAACGTTCTAACAGTAATATGCTTTTTCGACCTGCTCTAATATGTAAAATACCAGCACAGCGATCTTTTAGATGTTAATTATAGCTTTCAGGCTTTTGACACGGCGGTCAACAAAGCTTTGTACCGGAGTCTGTGCGTGAACTGGGTCGAACGGAACCAGAACCCCCCCACAGACCACGGGCTGACAAAACTTCACCTAAAGCTTCCAACAGCGTGTTAACAGAGTTGAACAATAACAATCTCTCAGCTTCAAATGATAAAAACATGCAGAATCTGCCTGTCTTGAACACTCCAGCCAAAAATTATCACCTTCAGAGTCCAAAAATTGGAACAATCATGCCAACATAACGTTTCAAGTTCACGAGAGATCACAAATTTATCAATAAACTTTCAGAAAAACTCGTACGGGCCACCAGATGAAGGGAACATGAGGGAGACCATATATTGTGTCTTTAAACACATATAGTGCCACCCAGATGTAACTAAAGGATTTTAACAGGGGTCAGTATTAAGCTGACCTCTTTATCCTTAATTAACTTACTTATTCAGATTGAATAGTAATTTCACGGATTCTTTTCTTTTTCAGTTTACCCAATATTTCTGTGATCTTTATGATGGATAAATAAACAAAGCCATTAAGTGACAAAGACGTTAACTTAGTTGGTATGCCAGGCGACACTACCATTTATTTAAAATAAATCAACTAAATTAACACCATTACACTTGATTGACATGATTTCACTTTCTTTCAATTTAATACGTCAGCACACTTAAATTCAACACAACAGACTTCAATACTGGATGTTAACATATTTAGTCTGTGGGCTCTTTAGCTTAAAATAGTTTCCAGCTTAGAATTGAGGGAAAAGAGAGGAGGAAAGATTTAAGAAGAATTGGGAGGTTAAGAGAGGAAGTTTATCTTGCATTTATGAAACCAGATGACACTCTTCCGTACGCGTCCAGCTAAGATATCATCACACCTCCAGCAAGCAAACAGCGGCTCCTTTACCTTAAGACGTCCGCCTCGGTTCTGGTAAAGAGCTGTGATCAGCTTTGGACTGACGAGTCGTCGGTCCCGCAAGTCCAAGCTGGACTCCACACGTGTTTACCTTGTCGGTGTCGGTGATACTCGCTTTCGTCGGCAGAAGCCGTGGCAGTCGTGGCTTTTTGGCTCAAGATAATTTATTCCAGGAAGGAATAACAAAGTTTGAGCTTACGCTCATTCGAAGTGGACTCATAACAGCCTGTTATCAGTCCTTAGCTGAAGACGAAGGTCGTTAGCTCTTGACCAAACGTACCCCAGCTCTTTGGGAAAGGTTCACATCTCTTTGAAGTTCCCCCAAACTCATCAGGAACTTTCTCGTTCCTTCCAAACTCTGGCGTTTTTGCAAACAAACGCTTTTACTCAAAAATGTTGAGATTAGAACACACTTTCCTCATTGGTCCGTGAGCCAAGAGGAGTGTGAAAACGTGAAGTGAAAAACTCAAGGTTGACAGCAAGTCTGCTTAGATAACAAAGAGGAATGTTTTGGAAAAGTGTCTGAAAGAGAGGAGACATCTCGACGCTACCGAGAGTTTCAGCTGAACTCAACAAAAACAACTCCTGAGCAAGTCAATCTGACACCTCATTCAACTTTGTCATAGATATTTTGAGTAGACACTTTCATTTGGTCAAGCAACACAGTAATACTACATATTAAAAGAATAACAGCATATAACATATATCATGAAAATGACAAAAGTTATTCTTTTGATTACATTAGAATAAAATCAAAGATAGAAATAGTCTCTTTTGGTGACTATGTGACTCAGATTACATCTAATGGAATGATTTTGTGGTAAATGTCTTGCTTTACTGAGAGGTCAGTAAAGGTCATCACTGGACAGTTCAAAAACCTTAGTTTGACCCTGGGTAGGTCCACTACACCAGACTTTATAAACAATTTAGTAAGCACACTTCCATATCTTGACACTCATCTGTTAATTTTAGCTGGGGACCTGAATTGTGTTATGAACACATCATTAGATCGCTCTTCGTCTCGGCCCTGCACACAGTCTAATATGTCTAAATCTATTTTGGATTTTATGTCCCAAAATGGATATGTAGATCCATGGAGGGCACAGAATCCACTAACAAGGACCTATTCTTTTTACTCGCAGGTGCACCAATCCTATTCCCGTATAGATTATTTTTTTGTTGACAGCTCTTTAATGCAGAGAGTCACTTCTTCTGAATACTATCCGATTGTTATCTCAGACCATTCTCCTCTAAGCATTGATATAAACTTTATAAATAAACCCCGTTCTAGTCCTCGTTGGAGATTTAATAGTCTCCTGTTATCAGATGAGCCATTTAATAAATTCATCTTATCAGCAATTGACGATTTCCTAATGTTCAATAAGAGCGATACAATTTCTCCCTCACTATTATGGGAAACATTAAAAGCCTATATTCGTGGTCAGATTATTTCTTTTTCAGCTAATGTCAATAAAAATCTACGCACTAAGATATCAGAAATATCAACAAAAATTCAGAATATTGACAGGCAAAATGCCGTTAATCCGTCACACGATTTGCTGAAACAGCGACAGGATCTTCAAATGGAACTTGATCTTTTAACAACATCTGATGCGGAGCGTCTCTTAATCCGATCTCGAGCCACTTATTATGAGCATGGGGAAAAACCAAGTAGACTTTTGGCACATCAACTGAAACGAAAGGCTAGCTCTCACACAATATCGCAAATCAAGGATCGATCGGGCAACCTTGTCTCAGACCCTGTCTCCATTAGTGACACCTTTAAAAAATTCTACTGCGATCTGTATAAATCTGAACTACAAGCAGACTCAAACGAGCTACTCGCCTTTCTTCAGAATATTGACATTCCTAGGATAGACAAATTGATTTCTGACCAACTTGAGGCTCCCATTAAATTAGAAGAAATATTAGAGTCAATTAAGAATATGCAAAGTGGTAAAACACCTGGCTCGGATGGTTTCTCTGCCGAATTTTTCAAAAAATTTAAAGATAAGATAGCCCCTCTTCTTCTCGAGGTTTATAATGAGTCATTCGGGCGTGGCCTGCTACCTCCCACCTTGACTCAAGCTTCAATCTCTCTCCTGTTAAAGAAGGATAAAGATCCTACTGCTTGCGAGTCTT
Organism: Garcialebias charrua; assembly: GCA_038048925.1. Taxonomy (NCBI): domain Eukaryota; kingdom Metazoa; phylum Chordata; class Actinopteri; order Cyprinodontiformes; family Rivulidae; genus Garcialebias; species Garcialebias charrua. Next base: position 12,013 of record JBBPBX010021798.1, on the reverse strand, counting down.
ATAGACCCCTTTCACTCTTGAATGTGGATTTTAAGATTTTGTCCAAAATACTCGCAACTCGGCTTGAGACAGTTCTCCCTCTGATTATCTCACAAGAACAAAATGGATTCATCAAAGGTCGCCAGTTGTTTTTTAATACCCGTACAATATTGAACACAATTTTTTCAACTCATTCCCCCAAGTCTCCTGAAGTAATCATTTCTCTTGACGCCGAGAAAGCTTTTGATCGAGTAGAATGGGAGTATCTCTTTGCCGCTCTTAATAGGTTTGGTTTTGGAGAGAGGTTTGTGTCCTGGATCAAACTACTTTATACATCTCCTCAAGCATGTATTCTTACTAATTCCATCCAATCGGATTATTTTTCGGTGGGGCGTGGTACTAGACAGGGTTGCCCTCTTTCCCCCCTCTTGTTTGCGTTAGCCATTGAGCCTCTTTCTGTTGCCCTAAGATCCCTTTCTTCTTTTCACGGAATCATCCGCTCTGGCGTCGAGCTTAAACTGTCCTTATATGCAGATGACCTTCTCCTGTATGTTTCTGACCCATTATGTAGCCTTCCCCCAATTTTAAATACTCTGGAAAAATTTGGATCGTATTCCGGCTATAAAATTAATTCACTTAAAACCGAATGCTACCCAGTGAATTCATTAGCTTTAAAGCTTAAGCCTTCTGATATCCCTTTTAGGCTCAGTCCCTCGGGGTTTAGATATTTGGGAATTAATATTGCACGTACTCTGCCCTCGATGTTTTCTCAGAATTATACCCCACTAGTCTCCCAAATTGCATCAGACCTTCAGAGGTGGAACTCTCTCCCTCTTTCACTAATTGGCAGGATTAATATTATCAAAATGAATGTGCTACCTAGACTTCTGTTTTTATATCAAAACATCCCTCTGTTTTTGCCCAAACAGTTCTTCAGGTCCCTGGATCAGATGGTCTCTTCCTTTTTGTGGAATGGAAAGGCCCCCAGAATGAGACTTTCTTTATTACAACAGTTCACCACAAATGGTGGTCTTTCTCTACCTAATTTTACAATGTATTACTGGTCCTCGCATATTCATAAACTGAATTATTGGTTAAATTCACCGGATCTGATTTGGTGCAAACTTGAAGTTCAATCGATTTCTGCATCTTTTTCACCTGCCTCAATTATTTATTCATCATTACCAATTAAACTATCCTCTGTTACTACAAATCCTATAGTGCTTTCCACACTCAGGATCTGGTCACAATTTAGGTCCCATTTTAAATTTGTATTACCATCTAATAAAATGCCGTTATTAAAGAATCACATTTTCTCTCCAGCATCTACTAATGCTGCCTATAGAATTTGGCATGAGAGAGGTATTAGAACAATGAGAGACCTTTACGAAGATGGTTTGTTCCTTAGTTTTTCAGAATTGTCTTCTAAATTTAATCTACCCACTTCACATTTGTTTCTTTATTTCCAAATTAGACATTGCGTTTCATCACGGTTTCCAAATTTTCCAACTTTGCCTAATGACCCACCATGGGTCGAATTCCTAGCTTTGAAGCCTAATCTGAAATCTCCTCTTTCTATTATTTATGGAAAACTTATGGCAATTGAGGCCGACTCATCAGGTAAAACCAGAACTGCATGGGAACGGGAATTGGGTGTTGAACTGTCAGAGTCATGGTGGGATAAAGTTATTCTCAGCATACGCCAGAGTACACCATGTGCCAGACTACAATTAATACAGTTTAAAGTAATAAATAGAGTACATTTTTCAAAGTCCCGTCTATCAAAAATTTTCCCTTCAATTTCAGACCAATGTGATAGATGTCAGGCCTCACCTTGCAACTTAAGTCATATGTTTTTCTTTTGCCCAAAATTACAAGGGTTCTGGAAATACTTCTTCTCCATACTCTCAGGAGTTTTTAAGATCCAGATTCAGAGTGATCCACTTATTGCCATTTTTGGAGTTCCAGGGACCACACTTAACCTATCCCGCCAGCAGGGGGAGGTCCTGGCCTTCTGTTCTCTCCTTGCCAGGCGTTGTATTTTGCTCGCTTGGAAATCTCCCACACCTCCATCCACATCGCAATGGCTTAACACCGTAAGATCATTCTTGAAAATAGAAAAAATTTCATTAACAGTGAAAGGTAGTTCTGAAAAATTTACTTATAAATGGGCACCCTTTGTGTCATATGTAAAATCTTTGCCTTCACAACATACAGACTGATACCCTGATTCATGCTCAATGCACAGACTGATGGGACTAACTCATCACACTACCATGTGACTTAACTCTGAAGAATAAATGAATGGGTAAAACACTCGTTTCCTTTTAGTTTTTTGATGCCGTCCTATCCCCCCTCCTCCCCCCCTTTTTTTTTATTTTATTTTTTATTTTATTTTTTATTTTTTTATTTTTTTATTTATTTATTTTATTTTATTTTTTTTGTTCATTTCGTCTTGTTTTTGGTTAGGTTAGTGGGGTGTGATATGTTTGGTTGTGGGAGGGGGGAGGGAGGGGAGGGGAGAAAAGGGGAGAAAAAAATTTTATTTGGAGAAGTCATGTAAGTTTCGTAAAATGTATGTATTGTTAATTGTTGTATTTTCTCCTGATAAATAAAAATTTTTTAAAAAAAATGAGAAAGAGAAAAAAACACAACAGTCACCTCACTGTTGATCCCAGTTGTCCTCCTGAACAGCTGTAAAGACATTGCCCATAGTGTCTTCAACCATAGACCTAATTAAGCCTCCTAGGCACAAATACAGGTACACCATCAAAGTCAAAAGCCAAAGCTTCCATTAGCACTTAATAATAATAATAATAATAATTAATTCAATTTATAACGCACTTTTCATTACTGAAAATCTCAAAGTGCTACACATATATTGAATGCTACACACATTCCTAAACCGGTGGCGGCAGACTACCATGCAAGGTGCTTTCCAGTCCTACCGGGAGCAACTCAGGGTTAAGTGTCTTGCCCAAGGACACAACGACACATGGTGCGGGTCCCGGAAGTCGAACCGCCAACTTTCCGATCGGGAGACGACTGCCCTTACCACTACGCCACGGCCTTAAGGTGTTTTTAGACCACACAGAACTCTACTTAAACAGTCAGGGTCACTTCAGAGCTCCATACAGCTCAGCTACTCTCCCTTGAGCAGACTTACCAACAAACAGAGAGGGTGGAGGTCTCTCTGAGTCAGCATAACACACACAGCTTTACAGCTGTCAATCAACACTAGGTTAGTTACCTTCAGTGTATCTTCAACCTGTTAATCAGAACTACAGCTGACAACTGGTGTCTTTCCACACCAGCTTTTTACTAGAGTCACAAGCCAAATCTTGTGTCCAGCTTCTACCCTTGCTTCCTGCAAGTCCACACACTTGATCAACAAGCCCAATCCTGTTGCATCAGGTCTCCACCACAGCTCAAAGCACTGTCTGACTAATATAAAGGCAGGACCTGCAGGTGAACACCAGTGCTACCTAATTAGCTTGATTAAGGTCAGGTTGAGTTAAGAAAAAAATGAGTTCTTCCTAAACCAACAGGCTGCAGCATTTTGCAGTAGGTTACAGTGAAGAAAAATAAATAGGAGCTTAGACTGTTGTTTAAAAAAATGTAAAACCCTGGGGTACATAACACATGATCATAAATGTAATAAACTTTTGCTTTTGGTCTCTGTACATTTTTAAATATGCCTTTGGAAATTTTAGAGAAACACAATTTCTGTTTGTATGAAGGGACTTTTTGGTAAAAAAAAAAGAAATTATTTAAGTATCTATTAAATCATTCCATCAAAAATAAAGACCTTATTAGGAATATACAATAAAATTAGTTGTTATATTTTAAAATATGCTTTTTGGATGTCAAATGAGTTTTGGTAACAGGACTGAAAAAAATGCAACCATCTTCGACTTTGAAGCTTAATAAAAAAATTAAATAAAATCACCTAAGATGGGCCAATGGCCATTTTGAATAGTTACATATATATGACTATATCCAGTTAAAAAAAAACATGTAAGAAATATATTCAACTTTGGAGACTTACTACAAGTAAAAGGCACCCATTCGGTGGAATGGAGATTTCATGTAGGTGCTATTTACATGGACACGGTGGAGGGAAACAGGTTCCCTTTCAGTTCGGTCTCTCGATGCAACATACTTGCTATGGGAATTGCGCCCCCGCGCGATTACCTGAAGGAATACATTCACGCCTTTTACGGCAGGGGGCGTCACCCCGCGCCAGAGGTACCGCCATTTAGGTACTTAGGCGACTGACGCCCCTCCAACTGTTTCTTTTTGCCCTTCACCTCGCAAAACCTGAACTACCTCTCTTCGCGGGACTTCTCTGCTGCTCCATCGCTCAACTTGAGGTGAGCTCGCTCCCTACACAGAGCGCACAGGGAATTTTTCCCTGCGTACTGTTGGACTAGCGAAAGCTCGTCCAGCACATTTCTATAACCTCAAAGTTTTTTTTTTCTCTCCTCTCTCTACAGGTTGCTTCGCTCAATGGCGTTATAACTATGCCACAACCGCTACCCCGGCTAACATACTTAGCGGGCTAGCCAGCGAAAGCGACACGATGGAGGAGACACTTGATCAACGAAGAAAAAGGATTCTGGAAGGTCTCGCTCGCCTTATCTCGGACATGCCTCCGGAGAAGGGAAAGCGAAAGACAAAACTTCAAAGGAAAACCAGCGGGACGGCGAGCCCAACCTCGCGCGCTTGTCCCAGTGGCTGTGGATTTGCTCTCGCAGCAACGGACACCCATGAGGCCTGTCCAGTCTGCCTGGGTATATTTCATGCAAGACAAGCTCTGGACGCGCCCGATTCTTGCCCACACTGTAGCCAGATGCTGGACGCGGTGCAACGGCATCGGGTGGACCTCGTGGCTTAGGCCATGGTAAATGGAGCTTATTTATATAGCGTTTTCCACCCCCCTGTGAGGAGCCCCAAAGCGCTTTACAATACCAGCCATCCACCCATTCATTCACACATTCATACACCGGTAGTGGTAGACTGCCATGCAAGGCGCCATCCAGACCTACCGGGAGCAACTCGGGGTTAAGTGTTTTGCCTAGGGACACAACGACACTTGGTGATCGGACGCGGGATTTGAACCTCCAACCTTCCGATTGGGGGTCGGCTGCCATTATCACTGTGCCACGGCCGCAAATGTTATAATAATGTTATAATAATACAGATGGCAAAAACCAACACAGACATGTTCCTGATTTTAGAATTTTACATTGCTTAATAATGTAGCTGTTTTGTTTCTTTTATTTATTTATTTGTTTAAACAATTTTATTTTATTTTTCCAGTTCATATGCTTTTTTATGATTGTCTACTGTTGTACTGATAAATATGTCCTGGAGGGTAAATGTAAACTATATCTTGGCTGCAAATATTCAATCAAGCAGCGAAGCAGGCAGTCCGATCTCAGTCAGCTGCACTCAGTCTGCTCCTCCTCCGAGACGGGCAGACTGAGCACAGCTGACGGACATCAGACAGCCTGCTTCGGACTGAACGAGAGGAACACACCGCTGAAGCCAGGGAGCTCGAACGTCCAAAGTAAAACTAACTTTACAACAGTGCCTGGTTAAACAACTCTTGTGCTCTTTAATGTGGTGCTTTTTCAGATGTTTATTACCATATTCGCCGGTGTATAATACGCAGTTTTTTTGCTAATTTGAATGTCCTGCGTATTATACACCAAAGCCTATTATCTATGGTTTTTTCCCCCATATTTTTAGACCCATTTTTGGCTCTGATCGCCGTTTTTCATTTTGGCCTAAAATGGTGCAGTACCACTTGTCCGCTAGCGAGACACTTCCAGACCGTCTAGCTCATGTGTCCAAAAAAAGCCTCCTCTGGTCGGATTGACTCTGTCGCTGCCCGCCCCCTGCTCTGGAGGTAGCTGCATTTTGCTGCGAGGTTCGCTGTTTTTGATAGCAAGATAACTCATAAACTACACCGCAGATTTTTAAATCCAGCTGATTTGAACATTCCGTTAGTTTGGTTAAGCTCAGGAGCACGTCTGCTATAAAGTCAGCTAAGAAATATATATTTTTAAGCATTTATTTAGCTAAATTTAAAGAAAGAAAGCGTCCGGTCCGAATCGCCTGTATAAAAATCTGCGATTTTTTATTTATTTAATCCAGCTGATTTGAACATTTCGTTAGTTTAGTTAGCATGTCTGCTATAAAGTCAGCAAAGAAATATATATTTTTTAAAGCGTTTATTTAGCTAAATTTAAAGGAAGATAGCATTCGGTCCGAACCGCCTGCCTAAAATTCGGCAAACTGTTTTTAAAAAATCCAGCCATGGGAAGCTCAGCTGGCCCACAGGACCCAGACACCACGGAGACCCTCACCCCGACCCCAGAGCTCGAACACATGGCTCTACATGACAGCACGCGCGTCGAATCGGGCGACAGCCCTGACCCGCTTGCTCCCATGGTGGACCTAACAGTCGAGTTCGACACCAGAGGCATGATGAATGAAGACGAGATCTCCATCTCAGCCTCGGGGGAATTTTCAGCGGAGGAACCAGAACTCGAAATTGAGGATCCGGGAGAGGACCTCCCCAGGACCCCGATACCTGCGCTCCCTGAAACGGACTTCTCCATCCCGGCCCTGTTCGACCTGTGCCACAGAGCAGCGGACACTTTGAACATCCCCTGGCTGGAACCCCCACCTCGCCAACAGGTCACGAGGCTGGCAGGGAACTATTTTTATTCAAAACAGCAGGTTGCAACAAGGCAAAGGATGCCTGTGTTCCCAGACTTCCTCACGGAACTGACCCGCAACTGGCCTCAGCCACGAGCGCCCATGCTCCTCCCTCTCTCGCAATTCCTCAACGAGGAGGACATGGATCAGGTGGGAATAGCCAACGCACCTCAGATTGAGGACACACTAGCGTCCCACTTAGCTCCCAGATCATCAGGAACAAAGCCGACTCTCCCCAGCAAAGCTTGCAGAACCTCAGCGTCGCTTCTCGAGAAGTGCTACAGAGCTCAAGGACTCGCGGTGCGCACCATGAACGCGTCCGCGATGATGCAGGCTTACCTCGCAGAAAAACTCCAACAACTGCAGGAAACCTTGGATAAGCAAGCTGCTGCCGAATTACTGGACGAAGCTCGCAGAGCTACAGACTTTGTTCTCCGTATGATGGGGACAGTTGCTGTGGCTCAGGGCAGAGGTATGGTGGAAGTGGTCATCGCAATCCGCCACCTGTGGATGACATTGACGGATTTACCGGAGGGACAAAAGGTGCCTTTTCTCCACCACTCGATAGAAGCGGAGGGACTTTTTGGCCATACTTTGGAGCGAATCCAAACCAAGCTGGACCAAAGGCGCAGGCAGGCTGAAGCCCTCAGGGTAGGCATTCCTCGTCGGAGTTTCGCCCCCCCCCCCCAGAGAGCCGCTGGAGGCAGACCTGCACAGCCGCGGCACCGCTCGACGACGCGTGCGCCACCGCAGAAGCGGACAGCATACGAGGAGGAGTCTCGGTAGAGACCCCCACCGAACCAACCTTGCTCCGAGCACGCATGGAGCAAAAATAGGTTTGTCCCATGCCAAGCGAGCAGGCATAGGGCCTCCTCGGCGAACCAGGACACTCGTCAAAAATGTGCCTGATGAACCAGGCCCACGTTTACATTTTAGACGACCTCCCGCCCACGCGGTAACGGGAGTGTTCGCACCTCGTTCAGACTTTATTTGTAGCAAAGTACAAATGGCTGATAACTCTGTTGCATGCACAAACCATGTTCTCCCTGCTGTGAATGACATCAAATCATGTATGTCGTTGCACGTAAGCACGAATAAATCTCATAAAACAGCACATCCCTGTTTTATTGAAGAAAAAAAACCCAACACAAATAATGTCAACAGTACGGGCCTCTCTGGCCTGTCAGCCGTCATAAAGTGGGGGCCACATCCCCCTCCCTCACGGCTCATGGGGTGCCAGCCTATTCAGTAAGCCCTAGCAGGGTGCCTCGGGACCTGTCTCCAGAAGACAGACCCAGAGGCGTCTGTGAACAGACCCTACACGTTTCGCGGAGACAGGTGGGAAAGTGCACGTGTCCCAGCCCCCGCTCCATTATGAGCAAGGGGCCGGCTAATATACTAACCAGACGACCACGTGACAGGTTCGCACCACAGGAGAGCACGTCGGATGCCCCAAGGCAGACACAATTTTCACACCCTCAAAGCAGTGGCTGTGATCACGTTACTGTGCGTGTAAAAGGATCGGAGTTAAACCAGAATTTTCCTCCTGATTGTGAAAGGAAAATGGGCTCCTTATCAACAAATTATCTTGAGTCTGCCGGTCACAAAGAACCATCCTCACGTTCATACGTTGCTGTTGCTCCTTTATTATTCATGAAGGACACGTAACGCTCGAGCGGTAGAAGAGCAGCACGTGATTTTCCTCACAAAGCTGCATCAGACTTGTCCTCACACAGTATCCCACCTGGTGGGACAACAATTGGAATTAGGAGATCTGCTCGTTTACAGAAGCAGCAGCCCCTCAATCCAATAAATCCTGTTTTGGAAAGAAACAGTAGCTTTCCTGTCTCAACTCATTCTAATAAAATTAATAGACTCCATCTGTCTTCGAGGAGACTCGATCAGGGAAGTCTGTTAACACATCAACGTGGAGGCCCACTACCCAACCTAGTTGACCCTCAAAGACTCACACAGGAAGTAGCAGCCCAGCTGTTTAGACCAGGATCTGGAATTAATTCCAGCCTGTTAGCTGAAAAGGACAGGCTGATGGCTTCGGGTCTGCCTGAGAACGTTGTGACAACCATACAAAATGCCCGTGCCGAGTCAACACAGTCTCTATACGCACAAAAGTGGTGCATCTTCTAAGCCTGGTGCTCAGAAAGAAGTATAATTTCTTATGCTTGCGACCTGGCTCAACTACTAACTTTCCTTCAGGATTTACTGGAAAAGGGTCGTTCTAATTCAACGATTAAAGTGTTCCTTGCAGCTATCTCTGCCTGTCACGAGGGCTGGGGACACAGGACTCCTGGAGCACATACAATCATAATGAGATATATGAAAGGTGTGCTTCGAACAAAACCACCCAGCAGGACCTTGACCCCTGGTTGGGATCTTGGTCTGGTCTTGGGGGCTCTTTGCGACCCACCATTTGAGCCTCTGAGCGAGATTAAGATAGATCTTCTATCTTATAAAACTGCTCTTCTCCTGGCCCTTTGCTCGGCGAAACGCGTGAGTGACCTCCATGCATTGTCTGTACACCCAATGTGTACCAGATTCGCCCCTGATGGGTCAAAGGTCACACTAAGGCCTAATCCCGCATACACTCCCAAGGTCTTGACTCTGAATCATAGGAGTCTGGACTTTGATCTCTCCTCCTTTCCACCTGCTCCTGTCCTCACTCAGGAACAGGAAAGGCTACAAGCTCTCTGCCCAGTGAGGGCTTTACACACCTACATGCAGAGAACAGCCGAATGGAGGAAAACAAACCAACTGTTCGTCTGCTTTGCCGCACCTGCTACAGGAAAGGCCCTATCAAGACAGCGCCTCTCACATTGGGTGACGGAGGCATTAAGAGGGCATACGGTAGGGGTGGGCGATATGGCTCAAAAATTATATTGTGATATTTCAGAGTATTATCACGATAACGATAAATTTCGTGATATAACCTAAAAAAAAAAACTAATGTATTTATTTGACAAAATTAACTTAACATGTTGCTTTGCAGTATTATATAAAATTTTTAAAAACAACAAGGGGTAATTTTACTGAAATTACTTTATTTAGTAAAGTATTTAGTCTCCAAGTAAAACTACACCTGCACTTTAGTTTTTGTGGTGTTTTTTTATCTATATTTTGTGCAGACTTTTTCCAATCTAAATAACAATCATTTTTAAAGTGCAGGTGTAGTTTCCTAAAACAACTAGCCTAAATAAAATGAAGTTTGTGTCATTCCTCTGATTCATTTTTTAACTGATCTGTCTCTGGCGGAGTTGTAATGTATACAGCAGTGTTGTGCATGTATATTACAGAGTGCCAGTGAACGCACCGCGAGCCAGAGCGTGACGTAGGCGCGCAGGTTCGGGTGTGAAAGAAAGTCAGAGAACGGAGCGGTGGAGGATCATGCAGTCTGTTAAGTGTATTTGTGCAGCTTAAACAATAAAGCAACGTCTGCTACAAACCAGCAAGGTTATTGAGCGTGCAGAGAAACATCACAGGAGTGACTGTGGAGCCGCGCATGTTTGTAACACAGTTTACAGCGAGGACACGGCTGCTCAGAGCGGAGCGGGGCGGGGGGGGACAGCTGCCTGCAGAGCAGGGGGGGAGAGAAGCTGAGACGCGCGCGCGTTGTTTTTAACATTTTAGCACAGGCTGGACGCTGAGCTCTGCATCGGGCTGCGTTTTACAGACGGCTGGAGGGGATGTGCGCAGTTTAAAGCGCTCGGGTGTTAAGGGGCGGGGCGCCCTGACGTATTACGTCATGAAATTAGCATATCATGATATAAGATTTTTGCCCGGGCAAGCTTTTTATACCGGTATTACCGGTAACGATATGTTACGGCCCAGCCCTAGCATACGGTAGCAAAGGTCAACAAGTGCCCCCTGGAGTCCATGCTCACTCACCCAGGGGCTTGGCCACTTTCTGGTCATTGTTCAAGTGCGTGTCAGTTGCAGACATTTGTGCTACTGCGAACTGGAGCTCTTTAAACACTTTTGCAAAGTACTAAAGTTTGGATGTTACTGCGTGTGATGTCACTCAGGCTGTTCTTTCTAATACACAATAGAAAGTAGCTTTGAGATGACTTCTGGTCAAGGGTAGGCATTCACACTAACAGGCATTTTACTAAGCATTTCAAGGGTGTGAATGAATTACGTTCCCATAGCAAGTATATATAGCAAGTATAATACTAATAATGAATTTAATTTATAACGCACTTTTCATTAATGAAAATCTCAAAGTGCTAAGTATGTTGCACCGAGAGACCGAACTGAAAGGGAACTGAAAGTTATGCACCATAACTCATGTTCCCTGAAGGAAGGGAACGAGGTGCAACATAGCTGGCCCTTTTCAATGCTGAAAGCTCGGTGAAGTGCAATTTTGGAGACAGTTGGAGGGGCGTCAGTCGCCTAAGTACCTAAAGGGCGGTACCTCTGGCGCGGGGTGACGCCCCTTGCCGTAAAAGGCGTGAATGTATTCCTTCAGGTAATCGCGCAAGGGCGCAATTCCCATAGCAAGTATGTTGCACCTCGTTCCCTTCCTTCAGGGAACATGAGTTATGGTGCATAACTTTCAGTTTTTTCGTATGTTTATTAGAGGAAAAGATCCACGTTGACACGGACAAATTCTGTGTTTACATAAATCCGGAGGAATCTCTCCCACCCCCATTGAATCCGCTGTAGTTACCATGCCGGGTCATTAGTTGGCACTATGAATTTTGTACCTTCACCTAATGCACATGTGCACTGCCTCAGCCTGCTCCTTTCCTCTGGGCTAAAAGCTCAGCTAGCAACAAGTTAAAGCTGGATTTTGGATAAGAGTCAACAGATTTGATGCCAAGTGGGACCGCTTCGTCTAACAGCTCTACACCAGTCGCTGAGTTGACCAGAACTGAGTCGACGAGGACGATGTCGGACTTTACTCCTTGATAATCAGTAGCTGATTTACAGCAGGTAAATCAACGTTCTCAATAATGTTTGCTTGGGTTTACTTTGATTACAAAACAGCCAACTGAGTTTTATTTTTTCCTTCGAGGTCGAGAAATTATCCTTCTACCAGGCGGACCGTTTATGAACGAGGCTCGGCCCAGGTGTGCTGCAGGAGGACGTCGAAGAGAGATGCCATGTTGGATGAATTATATATGTATAATTCCCCTCTTTTCTTTTCCCTAGTCCATTCAATGTTTTAAGCTGCATTAAGCAAAGGAGTGACAGCCTGAACGAGCCAGATGAACAACATGGGACCAGTATATCCAGGATGAAAACAGAGCAGAGTCTAGTTCATTATTGTAGCTTACAGTTCAGTTTACAT
>JBBPBX010021797.1:31604-42034 GCA_038048925.1 Garcialebias charrua | reverse complement strand
TTATGTCCTTGGGTGAAAAGCCTAAGGTGCCGTTGCAGTAAGTTTATAAAATAAAAAATAACATCCAAGCTTGTCACATGTATGTAAACTGTTCTAGTGTTATGTACTTTATTTTAAAGTTTTGAATTATTTTAAACATTCTTCAATTAAAACACACTTGAGCAGCATACTTTTTATTTATTTATTATTATTTGATTGAGTTGAATTGCAAGGAAAACAAGTATAATTTACAACAAATCTAGTAAAAACAAGAAAAAAAACTAACTTTTTAAGTTAACAATTTATAACTGATATCTATAAACTTATAGTGGATTATAGATATTTTTCCCAAATTATGCAATTTCATTTTAAAGAAATTGGCACGTTTTTGTATTTTTCATGAGTAACAACTATTTACAGTATTAAATTAAACTATTTACAGTGATTCACACAGCTTGAGACTGAATATTAAAAATACGAAGGAACAAAAAGGTGATTTGTACATTTTATGATACTGCATTGATATAAACACATTGATGGTGTTGAAGTAAAACATGTCCAGTTTAGACTTCATCTGATCAACCAATCATCAATCAATTCATCACGCCATACCCGTTCAACAGTTATTGTTTAGTGGACCCCCTGACCATCTGAGCTGCCAGTGCTGTGGCAGCATACTCCTCCTCTGTAAGCAACACAGAAACAGCTGGCAGTAAGCCTTGGTTGTCGAAGCTGTACCCCTGCAGAACATCTGGACTGCTCCCTGGTTCTGGCCTGTATTTCATCTGACACTTGCAGAGACTGAAGATGCATAAACTGACTGAGTGTGGGCACAAAACACATGTTGGGAAGACTATGCAACGTCGAAGGAAGAGCAGGGAAGTCTGGAGCCATGTGGTGCAGAATGATGCTACGCAGGACTTCTCAGTTGGGCACTTTTAAGAAACCAGTCCACCCTGTGGCACAGGCCCACATCTGGATGGTACCAGCTCCAAAGTTGACAGACCATCTACGACAAGAGCAATAAGTGTTTGAGACTCCAGCCGGTGTAGTTTTCCTCCTGATGCCAGGATGTCAGGATCTGGACGTGGTCCTACAAACACACAAGTGACATACCCGGTAATCACAATAAGTTTTGACAAAAGAAACGTACGGTGCAACAGGCATAAAAACATTAACTCAGAGGTTATACCTGTGTACGCTCTGTAAAGCGTGGAGTGCAGACATCTTTTCCCCACAGTTCTGGGCTTTCGCACCACCACCACCATCTTGCTGGCAGGTTCAGGATGGATCCCCTTACAACATAAAAATATGTCAAATAAACTTTTAAATAAATATAAAGGGACAGGTGAACAATTTGGTAGGACACTGTTGGACTGATTTGTGAGAGTTAAAAAAAAAACTTTATTTATGATCTGTATTCACTGGTTAACTGGACATCATTAACCTCACACAGTCTTCCACTGGTACATTTTCATCTTTAAATCACTTCTTGGTCTGCTGCCCTCATACATCTCCTCCTACATGTCTCTGTGTGAGTGCAGCTACAGTGTGCGCTCTCAGGACATGATTACCTGCAGTGTTCCATCAGTGAGGACTGAACTTGGAAAAAGGGCCTTCTCCTACTCCGCTCCTGCTTCATGGAATATCTTACAAAAAGATCTGAAGCTCTCGACCTTGACTTCTCTAAATGGCTTTTAAAATCTGTTGGAATCCTGGCAAAAACCAATGCAGACGTGTTCCTGTTACTGATTACTGCTACTGATTTTCTACATCCATTTTATAATGTTTTTGTTAAATATTTTGTTTTTAATTTTGTAAAAAAAAATCTGTATTTCTCTTTTATGTTTGTCTATTGTTGATTGTTTAAGGAAATGTCTACTGTTACTGTTGTCATCATTCTTTAGTTTGTAGCAGGTCGCTCTTGTAAATGAGTCCTCGAGGCTCAATGAGATTAACCTGATGAAATAAAGGTTGAATGAGTGATATAACAGAAAAGGATGTGTTCCACTCTTATTTTATTTATTTACCTTTGTTCTTGGTCTGTGTCATCTTTGTACAGGCCCACATCTGGATGGTACCAGCTCCAAAGTTGACAGACCATCTAGGACAGGAGCGATAAATGTTTGAGACTCGAGCCGGTGTAGTTTTTCTCCCGATGCCAGGATGTCGGGATCTGGACGTGGTCCTACAAACACACGAGTGACATAATCACAATAAGTTTTGACAAAAGAAACAGGCATACAAACATTAACTCAGGTTATGTTCGCTCTGTAAAGCGTGAAGTGCAGACATCTTTTCCCCACAGTTCTGGGCTTTTGTACCACCACCTCGCTGCAGGTTCAGGATGGATCCCCTTACAACATAAAAAATATGTCAAATAAACTTAGAAATAAATAAATGTAAATGAGCAATTTGGTAGGACACTGTGGGACAGATTTGTGAGAGTTAAGATTTTTACGTAACTTGCAAATACTACTACAGTACCGGTAACTGATAGTGGTTGAGCCTGCATTTTTGATACCACCATTTATGATATAACAGAAAATAATGTGTTCCACTCTTATTTTATTTATTTACCGGTACCTTTGTTCTTGGTCTGTGTCATCTTTGTAAATCTCGAGTTCAGGCCAGTGCAGGAGGAACATTTGGCAGCTTAAAAAAAAAAAAGAAGTTGTTACAATTCCTTTATCAGCTGCAAACCTACAGAAATAATCTAAGAAATCAGCTTTTTCTTTTTCAACACCCAGTGAGATCTAAAACAGATCAGAACTGTTTTGAGCACACATATATATATTAATACTTGTTATAACATATTTAGCTTTAAACAAGTAATAGACTGTATATATTGATTCACTTAACACATCATTTATAGAGTATACACAGCACGCTACACACACACAGAGTGATGGAAAGTAACAAAACCTGCAAAGTGCAGCTTTGTTCTCTTTTAGTGATATTTCTTTATTTCTGTTAAGAAGAAAGCATTTGAACATTACATGGACACAAACATATTTTTGGCACTAATGGAACCTCATAAAAAATACAATATACATTTTTATACCATATCTGTCTCAAATATTCCAAATAATTTATCACATTAAATTGGGCTTTTTTACACTGTTTGTATGTTGCAGCAGGAGCTAACGGTTAGCTCGCTAAGCTAGCTTCGTTTTTTCTTACCTTGAAAGCTGTGTGTCTGCTACTTCCTGTTGTAGTGAAAAAGACGTCGGTTTTAAAAAGTCTTCTTGTTGTAAAAAGTCTTCTTGTTGCAAACAATAAATCATCCGTGTTTTTAATTCATGTCGAGCACGAGCTGCTACAAACCGTGTTAAAAACACAGCAGGCGTTGTGTTGGACAGACCTGACATGGGTCCTCCTGACAAGATTTAGCGGACCTATTTCCGCCTGCGTAAAACTGTGTCATTGTGACTAGTCAAAATTATAATTCAAGATATCTCGTACGTCATTCTGACTAGTCATAATGTGAATTCTAGATATCTTAAATAGAAACGCCGTCTACATGATAAAATATTTAAGATATCTTGAAATCATTTAAAGATATCTTAAAAGGAATTTTGACTAGTCATAAGTACAGTTCTAGATATCTGAAATTGATTTATGACTAGTCATAATAGCTATTTAAGATATCTTGAATTACATTTTGACTAGTCATAAATACATTTTGACTAGTCATAAATACATTTAAGATATCTTAAATGATGATGTAATTTAAGATATCTGTAATTGTAATTATGACTAGTCAAAACTAAATTTGAGATATCTTGAAAGCAAATTATGACTAGTCAAAATTAACTTAGAGATATCTAGAATTGTATTTACGACTAGTCAAAATTCATTTCAAGATATCTTAAATTGAAGCCTCCATTCAACTCAATGGAAAATCTGACGTCATTTTGACTAGTCAGAATGTAATTAGAGATATCTCAAATACGAATTTTGACTAGTCAAAATGTAATTCAAGATATCTTGAATAGCTATTATGACTAGTCATAATTCAATTTCAGATATCTGGAATTGAAGTGCCGTGAATCCGATTTAATGTTAAAAGGGCTTGCCATAGTATGTGGGGATGATGAGAGGAACCTTGTTATCTGCTGTGTCTGTGTCAGCTCCTCCATCTGGTGTCGACTCCCTTGAACCAGTGTGTGTGTGTGTGAGTGTGTGTGACTGCAGGGTGATAGTTGTCTGGTGAGTAGGGAGTGCAGTAGTCTGGGTCAGACTGGCAACACACACAGCACTTCCTTTGGGTTTGTGTGCACTAGGAGACAAGAAGATTCACCTTTTTATCCCAACAATTTAATTTTTAGTTGTTTAATAGTTGTCTCCTAGCAACAAAGCAGTTCAATCTGTTGCTTTATTATTACAGCAACGAAGCAGGCCATCTTCAGAGCAGAGTGCTTCCTTATTAATAAACTAAATGCATAAAAGCAAGTGAATGCAGCAAATCCCCCAAATGAGATTTGCAAAAAGAGGTGAGTGTGCAGGTGAGGAGTTCTGAGCACAGCCCTCCACAGCTTCAGTCTTCTACTGCCAACTAGTGGAGACTACATGAAACAGCACAATCATAAAATTATTAGAGTTTTCCTCTTCTAAGCCACTTTACACTGAAATGATTCTGGGACTGAAGAAACTTGTGGCAAAATCCAATATCATCACGTGAAAGGAGCTTTTGTGTTTGTAACTGAATGATTTATATGGAAATACAAACCATTTTACTATTTGTCAAGGACTTATACAAGAGAAGCAATAACATTTTCCCCAAAATGAAAGGCTCTCAATATTTTATCCCTAACTCAAACCAATATATATTCTTTTAGAGTATTTTTTTTGTCTTGAAATCTAAATCTGTTTATTTGGGTTTCAAGTGTTTAACTGTCTTGACTTTTTGCTTTTATTCTTTTTTTGTTGTTGAAGAAACATAGTTTCGCTCGACGCCATTAAATCTGAATGAGAGTTTATGAGGCTCATTTTTAAAACTATATTCCTAATGTTCTGTGTAACTGTTGATTTAGAAAGATTTCCATCTGACTCACTTAAACAAACAAAAAAAGGATGAAAATCAGACAAAAAGAATGACCACAACACATGTGATGCTGCACACTTGATCTTTTAACATTATGTAGATGCAGGTGCATTCATGGGTGATGCATCTCACTGCAGAGAGGATGCTGCTGCACAGAGAGCTCTCTGCTGGCCATTATCATTCAAGTGCATCTTAACACTGAAGGACGAGGAGGTCTGTTCAGACCCTGTGGAACAATTTGTGGCTGTGTATGGTGGTGGAGGGGGGTGGGGGGTGGTGCAGGCAGGCGAGCAGGGTTGGACTTTTTCATCAAAAGGCTGCAGCAGACGGTAAAGGATGCAAATAGCCTCAATAAAATATCTGCTATTATTATTATTATTATTATTATTTCTTTTTAAATCTAATAGTGATGATGCAGTATCTCTCCACTCAATAAAGCTCTGCAGTAAATGGCTGCTGGATTTATATGTAACCATATTCTGACCATAAGGTTAAGTGTTCCTAATAGTTATAAATGAGAGGCAGGCCGTTACTTTTGTTTATTGCATGCTTCTGTTTGAGTCTCCTCTCTGATTCCTGTAATATAACATGTCGCCCTCACCGGCGCTGCCAAATCAGATTAGGCTGTGACATGGAGTTGCCGGGTGGGGGTGGGTGGGGTGGATGAGGGGGGGCATCATCCACCCACCGACAAGTCCGCACCGTGAACTCTTCACCCAGGCACGGCTGCGCGCTCCCTGCAGCTCCAGTCGCGCGCTTCGCCTGCCTAAAATAATTATACGTCCAAGGCTGCCATCAAGCGGCCAAAGCGTGTAACTACACGGTGAAACGTCTAAGAATAATAATAATTCAGCTCCACTATAAGGACGAAAATGATGTTTTCACGCTGTTTTATTCAGATCAGTGTTTTTATAATGTGCCCGAAAATATCTGTCTTAATAACTCTGGTTTGAAGTCGTGAGTTAACATCTTTAAAGGCTTGTTTTGTTGGAGGTGTTGTTGCAACACGTTGCATTTAGACTCTGCTTTGAAAAGTGTGATTTGTCCATCCATGTTCACCAAACTTTGAATATTTTGTTTATATGTTTGTTGTTGTCACTTTTTAAAGAAAAATATTAAAGGTGTTCATTGCAAAGGTATGAAAAAAAAAAGTCTCAAAAACATCCATGAAGACAAAATATCATCCTACTTTGTATAAAAGTGCTTAAAATTAGTGAATGGCTGCCAACTTTCAGTTGTGTTTGTTTACCTGCAGAAACGGCAGAGGAGACCGAGAACAGGTCAACAATGGCGAGGTCCATGGAAGAGATGTTAGTGATGAATCTGACTGGTATGTGTTAATCCTCAGAGAGTAATAATAATAATAATGTCTATTCCTGTCATCTGCATATGTTCCCATACACAGACGAAATTCGTCTCTGCATTTAACCCAACCACCTACCAGGTGGTGCAGTGAGCAGCCCGAAAGCGCCCGGGGAGCTGGAGAAATAGGTAACATATGTAAATACAAAATGGGTTAGGTTGAAACTGTGAATATAGGTAGTCCCCGACTTACAAACGAGTTCCGTTCCTACGCGTCGTCGTAACTCGAAAATCGACGTAAGTCGGAAAATACTTCCAAAAGGCACCTCATGCGTACAGTACTGTACTTTATTTTATCAAGCACTTAGCCTATCCTAACACAGTACCTTACATAATTATCAAAAAACACATACATTCGGAGCTATAATGAGGGGAAAAAAAGAGTTAATTTCTTACTGGGAGCTGGTAAATCCTTCCTCCGCCTGTTAGCAGGTTAGCTCGGTGCTCCTCCAACATCTGAGGCTGCCTGTAGTTCGCGCGGTCCAGACTGTTTACAGTAAGGCCTGTTAGCATGTTAGCTCTTGCTCCGCCAGTCCAGCTCCGCTGTTTCTGCAGTTTGGTGACAAAAACTGCCCTACTACTGTAACCTCCTGCCTGTCTGCTCTGCCTGTCCAAAAAGTGAGGTCTCCTGTAGTAATTTTCCACTGAGTGCGTCAAGCTACTCTCCCCTCTCCCTCCTGTAAACCTCCTGGGGCGGCCGTGGCACAGTGGTAATGGCAGCCGACCCCCGATACAAAGGTTGGAGGTTCGAATCCCGCGTCCGCCCACCATGTGTCGTTGTGTCCCTGGGCAAGACACTTAACCCCGAGTTGCTCCCAGTAGGTCTGGGTGGCGCCTTGCAAAGCAGGCTACCACTACCGGTGTATGAATGTGTGAATGAATGGGTGGATGGCTGGTATTGTAAAGCGCTTTGGGGCTCCTCACAGGGGGCTGGAAAGCGCTATATAAATAAGCTCCATTTACCATGTACCATAAATTTCCGCTGTCCTCCGGTGCGTTTCGGTACCTGTATTTTCTGGTGTAAAGGCGCATAAACCACGTAACTCAAACCATGCTTTTCAATGGGAGGGCGTTCGTAACCGCGGAATGTTGTAAGTTGCGGCGGTCGTAACCCGAGGAACACCTGTATATTGTTCTGGAAGAAGCTTGGCAAACGTTGAACTCTGTCGAGTGCTTCACAGCTAAGTGTGGACCCACATTTCAGAATTACATGTTAATCTATTAGAACCGCTGCTCGAGTAAATTGTTTCAAAATGGACCAATCAGTTTAGTTCTGGTTATCCTTTGTCGTGCTTTCATGCTTGAGCTCATGCTTTGCAATCAGTACCTTTAACTTGGTTCAACATTCTGAGACCATTAGAGAAGTCACATTAAGGAAGAAGCTGGAGTCACACAGCAGATTGTTTTATTGAACTGATTTTATGACGCATGCAGGTCTCTTATCCTGAGTTTAACGAGGCCAAAGGCAAAAGGTTTTAATGACAGGTGTGAATGACAAGGTGTGTGTGGTGGGTGGGTTCAGGGTTGTAACACATCTGAGGCCATCGGACAGAGCCAAACAGAAACAACCAAGTGTTGCGTCACTTTTTAGTTGATTGCAACTGGTGAGAGGTGAGCAGGTTGAAAGGTTTTTATCTTCATGCAAAAGAATAAAACTGAACGATTAGATTAGCCAAGAAATCAAAACAATAATTTATATGACTGTTGAGTAAAACTGCTGAGATGTAGTGTTGTTTATTTGTTTATTTATTTGTTGTTTCTCAGTGGGGCCATCAGGGAACACCAAGACAACAGATCTACTGAATGCTCTCTGACGCTCTTGCGTGTGCATTTTCAAAGATCGCCTTTGTGCTTTTATAAATTCACATTTGGATTGCAGCAGGTCAGTCCTACAATACATGTCACTGTTTCCCCATTGGCCAAAGGTCACACAGAAAATACCTTTGAGCCTGGAGGAAGCAGGTTTGTCAATCATTAGTAAGACTTTATTCTGTCTTTCTGTAATGTTACAACGTTTGGTCTCATAAAACGAACCGAGCGTTAAACAAAATAAAGTCTTAAAATGTCAAAGAATAAAAGGGATGGTTTATAGAATAGAACGTTCATCGTGACTTCTGTTTGCAGAGGCCGCCTCCTCTGTGCAGAGACGTTTATAAACAGTTTGCATCCACTTCCTGTGTCAAAACCCCTGAAACCGGGGGTCTTGACACAGGAAGCAGCAAACGTGCAAACTCAGAAAACTCATAAACGACAACTTAACATTTGATTTCCAAAACCACTAAAACAACCACCAGGACACTTTTCAAAAACCCAAAGTTTTCTCAGTTCTTCTGATGTTTGGTGACTCATTTTTGCTGTGTTTCTCTTGGATGGGTTGTAAATTATCTATACCTTTTAAATTACATGAACCACCAGATCAGCAGCACAGTGGCTCAGTTGCTGCTGCTTCTCAGCGAGCAGGTCAACCTGGCTAAAGTCCCGGCTGGGGACCTTTAGTTTGCATGTTCTCTCCGTGCATGCATGGGTTGTCTCCAGGTACCCCAGTTTCCTCCCACAGACCAAAAACATGCATGTTAGACTGACTGGTAACTCTAAATTGTCCCTAGATCAGAGTCAGAGATTCTTTATTGTCATTCGCACCACATGTGATGCATGTGATGAAACGAGATTATGTACACAAGGTCCCAGTTACATCCATCAATAAAAAGTAAAGAAAAACAGTAATAACATCTAAGATATGAACAAAAATAACATCAACTAAAAATACACCAAGCATTAATATCATGGAAAAACATTACTCCAAACAGCAGCACTAACACGAGTCTGTATGAGCAGATGAACACGAATGAACACAGCAGCATGAAACAGATCAGCAGCAACATGATGTGATATTTATTTTATTTTTATTTATTTTATTTATTTATTTGTTCATTTTACATTTTATAAAGAGAAAACATTTTTACATTAGCAATACAATGAAAAAAGAAAAAAACACAAAATGAAAGGAGACAGGGAGAAGAAAAAAGTCGTATTTTACCTGCCCCTTTTTTCTATAACAATAATAATTTTAAAAAGCGAGATCAATAAAAGTAACTCAACCAAGTATACAAATTTCCAAGCAACTCATTCATTCATTCATTCATTCATTCAACCTTTATTTATACAGGCTAGCCTAACTCAACCAATGATACAAAATTTAAGCAATTTACACAGCGATTATTCTGGCCAGATGTGAGTAAGAGAGTGAATGTTCATCTCTTCTGTCTCTGTGTGTCCCTGTGATGGACTGGAGACCTGTCCGGGGTGTCCCTCGCCTTTTGCACAGTGACGGCTGGATGTAGGTCAGTGACCCCCACAATCCAAAAAGGAAGAAATAGCAAATAGGTAAAGATAATGGATGGATGGATGGATTATTATTGTTTATGTCAACGCTAATACGATTAAATAGTGGCTACAATTGTTAAGACAGGCAAAAGTTGCATAGTAAATTAACATTTGAATAGAAAACACACAAGAGCACATTTTAGGTGTCTGTATTGTGGGAGACATACTTCAGTTTTGCCACTAGATGGCGGTATAAGACAAAAAGTAGTCGTCTTCCTCAGCAGATGGAACTGTTGAGTTAGAAAGCCTCCCATCAGGGCCCAGAGAGATCACTGACAAACATTTCATTTTAAATGAACACGTTACATATTTGGATGGCCAAGATAAAGTGCTGATTAGACCTGCTTCAATGGACACGCGTCAGCGATCGCAAGCAAATAAAGAAGAGAAAAACAAACAGTTTTCAAGTTGGAGTGAATGTACCTCACTGGCTTATCATGAAATTACTTAACGCCTGCGTGTGTATCAATTTATATCTGTCCATCTCGCCCGGCTCAAATTGATTCCCTCTAATTCCATTACAAGCTGCTAAACCTGCATCTGCCATCATCTGCACATAAAACCATAATTGACAATCTTCTCGACTGTCGTCAAATTAGTGAAGATTAAATGCAACGTGGAGGCGCGTATCAGGCAGACCATAATTATGAACTGTTTA
>JBBPBX010021797.1:0-31573 GCA_038048925.1 Garcialebias charrua | reverse complement strand
CACATTGGTTAATGGCGTTGTTTATTGTGTTGCAGCAGCCCTGCGTTTCCGGTGCATCAATCCTGGTGTCAGGGCCCGGGCCCCGGTGTCGCCCAGGAGTGATGGCCGCCCTGTGATTATAACGGAATAAAGGGATGTAATGAAGTGCTTTCCGCC
The DNA here is from genome assembly GCA_038048925.1 of Garcialebias charrua. NCBI lineage: Eukaryota > Metazoa > Chordata > Actinopteri > Cyprinodontiformes > Rivulidae > Garcialebias > Garcialebias charrua. The sequence continues at coordinate 31,417 of JBBPBX010021797.1, read as the reverse complement.
CCGTTATTCTCATATGCCCGACTGCTGTCAGCCACCTCCACGCTGCCTTGGCTCTCCTCACCTCCCCTCTCAGCATCACCCCTCCTCACCCCCCAGCCGTGTCACTGTTTTCTCCCTTTATTAACACCCTTCTTCTTTCTTGAGGTTCATGTAAAGTTTAAAGGGGGAAAGACTCGCTGTCTCTGCTGTGTGTGTTTACACTTCTCCTGCATGTTTCTGTAAGATGTCTGCCATGCATGGTCCAATGTTTGATTTGTGCATGTGGATGCAACCTCTGTGTGTGTGTGCACAGGAGAAGTGGGGGTGGATAGAGAGAGACTAATGGAACAGGTTGGTGGTGATTAATTTTAGAAATGTAGAGTTGATTGTCGTAATTAAACAAAACAAGGTAAAGCAAACGACTGCGGCGCCATCTGGGCCCACAGGCAGAGAGCACACCCACTGCCAAGCCCTCCATTTATTTACTCTTATAAAGATGCTAGGGGACCGGCTGAGGCTCCCCAGCTTCATTGTGCATGGATGTGTGTGTGTGTGTGTGTGTGTGGCTAGGAAGGGGAAGGATTTGTGGGTAATACAGGTAGTCCCCGACTTACGAGCAAGTTCCGTTCGTACGAGGTGCTCGTAACACGAAATCTCGTACGTCGGAACCCGAAACACGTGTCGCTCGTAAGTCCGGATTTTCGGTCGTAAATCGGAAAAAGCATGCTAGCACTACTACGAACACCCGTTTTTCAACACAAACGTTCATACTAGTTCATGAACATGCTCAGAAACTTGTTTACAAACGGTTAGCTAACACACTTTCATCTAAAAACACATACCAGTGCTGTATTTTCTGTATGTTCTGTACAACTTTACTGTTCGTTAGTGAGCTCGTAAGTCCGGAACCTCGTATGTCGATGTGCTCGTAAGTCGGGGACCACCTGTATTTTGTTTCCAGTGAGGCTCAGTCTCTCTTGTGGTAACGCTGAGCTTGCCAGTGTGGAAGGGAAGGGAAAAAAAAAATGTGTGAAAGTTGAGCCATCCATCCCTTGTCACGCCGCTGATGATGTTTTTCTGCTTTGGTGGAGAAACGTCCAAGGACTGTGACTGTGCAGAGGTGCGTAGCAGATGCTGATGGGACTTGATTAATTAAAACACACGTATATATCTAAGATGTGTGTGTGTGACTTCAAATGTTTTTATTCAGTCTCACACAAGTGGCCTTCTATGTGCACACGCACCCTCTCTCTCTCTCGGGGCTCTGTGTTATTTTTGAACTCAGTCAACCATCGTCCTAATCTGGCCTCTTCATTTTGCCTGGCACTTCGGAGGGAGGCGGCGCGCGCGTATGAAATTGCTTACATTATATGCTGCAATGTTTTTCCAATGGGCTGGAACATATTAAGCTGAAAATGAATAGCGGGTCTTCTCGACACCATGTTGCGTGGTGCCTAAGCCTTCACTTCCCCTTCTCCGAGTGCTCCATCACGACGACAGCTGTCACTTTTATTGCCTGTGTACGTCTCTTGCCTGCGAGCAGACACTGGGTTTGGACCATATGCTGCATGCGCCTGCTTTTTTGCACAGCCATGTGCGATGGCCCTCCATAAAAGGTCACGTGTTCAGACAAAAGGTCACATCTGCCTGACTCCTGCTGGAAGGGAACTCATGCACGTCTATTTGCTCTGGCTCGGTCTTACAAACCAGGAAGATGTTCGAATGATGCTCACACAGCTGATTATCATAAATATGACATCTTTTATATGCGCCAGAAGGTGTGCTGTGTGCAAGTGCACGAGTGTGGCTGCGTCTGTGATCTGTATGTGTTCATGTATGCATATTTATGCTTGTGTGTGCTTGCTTGCATATATAAGTGCATGTGTGTGTGTGTCAGACGGTGGCTCATTGGTATGCGGAGTGCCTCGGGGTCCCCTGTGGTGCTGGGTGGGATAGGAAGCATCTGTCACCTCTGCAGAGATCCAGCATGCTGCCGACTTAACCCTTAAAGTGCTGCATCACCTGAGGGCTGCTACCAGAGAGATGTGATGAGAGAGAGACGGAGAATGAAAGCGGTGGAGAGAGGGACGCGTTTCTATTGGTGAACCCACGCGAGTGGGTGGGTTTTCTGTCTGAATGTTTCCCTGAACTGAGGGAGGAGCCAATGAAGACAATCCAGGCCAGTCCCCAACAGAAGGAGGAGCCTCAAGCTACTGAACATAAAAGAATATTGCTGACACATTGCTCTCTCTTGCTCTCTCAAAAAAAAAAAAAAAAAACTTTATGCATAATGGGATTTTTTTTTTTTTAAAAAAAGAGCTTTTTGACTTGCATCTGACCAGGCAAAAGATAAATGATGAGACTCACCAGTGGTGACTCTGATGCTGGATGGGATGGACCACGTCCTCCCAGATATGATCAAATATCGCTAATATTCCCAAAAGTGCTCAAAGTTGAAACCTCATGCATTTTTCCTGAGAAGTCTACTGCTTTGAGGTTATACTATAGAGACAGGACTGGAAGCTGGAAGTTGAAGCTTCAGCACATAGCACCAGCTGGCTGCAGTCATTTTATCGTTTTGTTTTCTTCCATCCCTTCAAGTAAATAAATGGTAAATGTTCTGGACTAAAACGTAATAAAATATACTTCAGGTATATTTTTTCACATGTTCACTTTTGTGGGTTTAGCTACGACCTTGCTGTACATTCAAAGTAATTATTTTTCTCCCTTATGTTTAGTTTTAATTTGTGCTTTGAGGAAAGATATTTGAGTTGCAGGTATTTGAGGAAAGAAGAAAAGTGTCATATTGCACTGGAATTGACACGACAAGTTGACCTGCTCCCTTAATCTAACTTCATCTGAGGTTAAAAGCGATTTTGGTACCACTTTACAATAACGCTCCCCTTAGATGACTAATAAATAGTTTATAGATGCATTATTAATTCCCCTATAAACACTTTTTAAATCATTAATAACTGCTTATTATGCATTAATTAATGGAGAGACAAAGCTGACCAGTTTCTAGTGAGTCAGATCTGTTCACCTATATATTTCATCTAGAGTTGTTAAATTAAACATTTCATATACTGTACCTTGAAAGCACAATAAGCATTTGTAAAGCTATATTGCATTTATCACTGCATTATCTACAACTACAGTAATATTATAGCTTGAATAAATAGGTTTACGAATGCTTATTGCTTACAAGGATAGTCTGAAATGTTTAATATAACAACTCTAGATGAAATATAGGTGAACACATCTGGCTCAGAAACTGGTCAGTTTTGTCTCTAATTAATGCATAATAAACAATTATAAAGCATTTATAAAGTGTTGATAGAGGAATTAATAACATACATATAAACTATTTATTAGCCTTCTATAAGGAGAGCCTTACTGTAAAGTGGTACAGTGATTTTTTGTCCTCCATGCATTTTGTCCATAGCATTTATACAGCTGTTTCACCTCCCAATTCAATTTAGTTATTTGAGACTAAGCCTTACAATTTGGGTTTTAATATTACAAATGTGAGAAAATTGTCAAAGACAGAAATGTAACTCAGAATAAGTTCTTTGTTTTGGCATTACATAAAATCAAACAAAACATTTGTTTATTTTACAGTTTGAAGTTCACCTTTCCACATGTCAGTTGGGATTTTGAAGCTCCAGTGATAGGGTGCGCGATTATTTCCTAAACTTTTTTTTTGTTTACAACAGCTCATAATAAATGTTTTTTATTTTTATTCCTACATACTGTGGAATTAACCTATACTGTACAGTACTTGTCAGTTGTTGTGTTTTTTCATCTTCTTTCGGCTGCTCCTTTCTTCAGGTGAACTGACTTGCTTGAAGACTTGGCAGTTATGATCTTCCTGACACAACTACCATGAGCTACCACATCCCTCTGTGTGGACCTGCTATCTGGCGCCTGGGGGAGCAGATGGTGCGGATTAAAGGTATTGTGACATGATGTTGGAAATTTGCATATTTGTCAGAATATATATATCTTATATCATTCAGCTCTGTTCGTTTTTACAAAATAAATTATAAATATATTAAAATTTCATTCCAAGTTATGGTAGTTTTTTTCTCTGGGACACGCCCCTAAAAATCTGTGCATTTCCGCAAAACGTCATTGTGACGTGACAACGGGAAGGCACGCTCCAACGCGCATGTAAATAATAATGGCGGAGCATGTCCGATTGCGTTTGAGATCTATCATTTTAAAACAGTAAATCATCCAAAACTCTCATTAATAAACCCTCCCTGAATAAATAAACTTCCTGATGTTACTTGATCGCGCAGACATAATTTAAAAATACATTATTAGAAAAGTGTGTGTGCAACTCGTGTTATTTCGGCTATTTTTTTTAGCAGCGAACAAAAACAACTTATTGTTAGTACTTGAATGTATTAAAGCAATTGAAGGGTTATTATTCATCAAATACAGTTATTGGACACTAGATTAATGGAAAAGTGATTTAGACATGGTTTATTTCATACACAAGTGAGGATAGCTTTGTGATGTGGCTTCTTTGTTCTTGGGCTAAGCTAACAGAGGCCCAATCGCGTTTGAGATCTATCATTTTAAGACAGTAAATCATCCAAAACTCTCATTAATAAACCCTCCATGAATAAAAAACTTACTGATGTTACTTGATCGCGCAGACATAATTTAAAAATACATTATTAGAAAAGTGTGTGTGCTACTGATTCGGCTAGCTTGTTAGCAGCGAACATAAAGAATCTGCCGTGATAATTGGCTTTATACACTCACAGTGTATAAAGTAAAACAACATGAACTCACGTAAAATATATCAAAGTCAAAGTCAACTTTATTGTCAGAACTGCAATATGTACAGGACATACACAGGATTGAAATTGTGTTTCTCTCAGTCCCTCGGTGCAACAGTAACCATTTAAACACTAAAACTAAAACATTTAATAAACATAAGCATAAAATAGTAAAAGTGTAACACTGTCCTGAGTTTTTGCATAGTAGTATAAAAGTATGAAAATTTACACCAACACTAAAACACTAAACATTTAATGAACATAAGCATAAAATGAAATAATAAAAGTGTAATACTGTCCTGAGTTTTTGCATAGTAGTATAAAAAGTATATCTATAAAATAAACTGAAGGTTCTAGCATTGACATTTGCAAAGAGTGGCAAAGCAGCATATGAGTTAATGTACACAGTATATGTATGAGGTAGTTGATGTTGGTATAGAGGCAAAGTGGCATATGCAGTAAGGCACATAAGGCACATTTGGCATCCTTAGATAAGGCTAGTCAGAGAATACTGTATATGTATCAGCAGTAGTGTAGATATAAAAGTAGTGTAAATGTAAACAGTAGTAATAAATGTAAACAGTAGTAATAAATGTAAACAGTGAATGTAAACAGTAGTATGACTATAGGCAGTGATGTAATACAAACATTAGTGCAAATATGAGAAGTAGTGCAAACTGAATGAGCACATGACCGAGAGTTTAGTGAATAACCCGTTTGATGACACAGGGTCCAGTGTTAAAATCTTTGTGTTGTGTGGTAATGTGTGAGAAAGTTTTTTGTGTTAAGGCAGTTCAAATGGGAGGGGAGGCAGAGCAGGCAGAGTGTTTAGCATCCTGACTGCCTGATGAACAGAGCTGTCTCTCAGTCTGCTGGTTCGAGCCTGGAGACTCCTCAGTCTCCTCCCTGATGGCAGCAGTCTGAAGCGGCTGTGTAGTGGGTGTGTGGGATCACCTGCCATGCAGAGGGCTTTCCGAGTGAGGCGGTTGCTGTGTAAGTCCTGCAGTGAGGGGAAGGAGGTGCCGACGATCTTCTCAGCTGCTCTCACGATGCGCTGGAGGCTCTTGCGGCAGGATGCAGTACATGCACCAAACCACACCGTGATGCAGCTGGTCAGGACACTTTCTATGGCACCCCTGTAGAAGGTGCACATGATGGGGGTTGAAGATAGTTTATAATATAATATATATAGTTTATAATAGTTTATAATCTAAAACACTACACAGCTCAGATTATGTTTACACAAAGACTTACTCATCTCCTGGACTGTTTTCCAACGGTAGCTTCCCTGCGTTGTTTTGACGTGGTAGCTGTGGGACTTTCTTCTGTAGATTTTCTTTTAAAAATAGTAGGAATAGCATCCGGTTTTAAAAGTCTTCTCCATCTTACTGGTAATCATAAAGATTATTTTATACCAGGTCTTTCCTGAAAACAATCGGCAGTAAAATGGTCGCTGCAGACATACACCATCGGTCCCTCGTTCTCTGCACTTGTCTTGTCCATTCTTGTCGAAGTTTGTCATCTTTTGGAAATTTGTGAAGGCTCACTTGTTCACTGCTGATATTAGAACACCCAAATGCGCTACAACGTGACAGCATTTTTCAAGTTACACAAATAAAAGAGGCGATCTTTCAGGAAATGAATGTGTATGGCAAGCAGTTAAAACACCAGACAAACGGGCAAGGCTCTGCCTTCTGCCCGTTGTCACGTCACAATGACGTTTTGCAGAAATGCGCCGATTTTTAGGGGCGTGTCCCAGAGAAAAAATTACCATAACTTGGAATGAAATTTTAATATATTTATAATTTATTTTGCAAAAACGATCAGAGCTGAATGATATAAGATATATATGTTGTGACAAATATGCAAATTTCCAACATCATGTCACAATCCCTTTAAATGCCTTGCTCAAGAGCTCATAGTGGGGCAAATGAGGGTGAAGGCAGGTGTGAGTGCTACACATTTCCTATCCACATTTTGATGTTGTCGGTCCAGGGAGTTGAACCGGCATCCTTCCAATCGCAGGCCCACCCACTCTAACCTCTGCACCACCACTCCCTTGCCTTTTGTTGTATAAGTAGCTTGAATAAAAAGAAAGATACTCGCAGGTCAAAGAAGTTATGACTAGCAAACAATGAGTTCAAACTTGTGATATATTTTGTATTTTTATATCGGAAAACTATTTGATAATTAAACACTTTAATTTAAAAAAATGCACACATAATTAAAGCAATAGTTCAGACATTCCTTTTTCTACATTTGCCTTATAACCTGTCTGTTTTGCTACTTTGACATCTTTGTTTTAACTTTTTTATTCATTTATTATTTCTCTCTTATGTTTAATAATAATAATAATAATGAATTCAATTTATAATGCACTTTTCATTAGTGAAAATCTCAAAGTGCTACACTCATTGAATGCTACACACATTCATACACCGGTAGCGGCAGACTACCATGCAAGGTGCTTTCCAGTCCTAACGGGAGCAACTCGGGGTTAAGTGTCTTGCCAAAGGACACAACGACACATGGTGTGAGGAACCGGGATTCGAACCGCCAACCTTTTGATCGGGGGACAACTGCCATTACCACTACGCCACGGCCGCGTTATGTTTGTCTATTGTTGATTGTTTAAGGAAAATCTACTGTTGCTATTGTCATCATTCTTTAGTTTGTAGACAGGTCTCTCTTGCAAATGAGTCCTCGAGGCTCAATGAGATTAACCTGACTAAATAAGGGTTGAATGAATTAATGAATTAATTAATTCTGAAGTTCAGTTCCAAGTTATGAACAGTTATTATATTACCTGCTGGAGCAATTCCAGCAGAACCAGCACACAGGTTCTGCCTGAATAAATAGTGTGACGTGACACTGATTTTAAAGTTTGTCAAACGACATTACAATGAAATGCTTTTATTTATGTATTTTGTTAGTTATTTAGATATTTTTGTTTACTAGTTTTTTTAGTCTTGGCTTCACTTGGACCTACTGTCAATCCACTCTGAACTAAAAAAATAAATAAATCCAAACTGGTGCCCTTCAAAGAGCTGGCTGGCTACAACAGGTAAGATATTGATTGTTCATAACCTTTCCACAGAACCCCACTTCAAAAGAGCTAACATTGTTCCTGAGCATTTTTGGTACAGTTCTATATTTAAAAAATATTACACGCAGTGCTTACTATACTGTAGTTATAATGAGACACAAGCAGAAGGCGTTTTAAGTATGTGCATGTTTGATTTCCATGCGAGTGTGTGTGTCTGTGTGACAGTGTCCTCTGGGTGTCATTGAGGTCTAGTATAAATCAGCTGGGTGCGTGAGTGTCGAATTGCAGTAAATTAGCCAGGTTTTAATTGTGTCTATAATAGATGACTATAATTAGTCAAGGCTCTTTCTCAACCTCAGCTGCCCTGATATAATCATATTCCAGCCAAATCCTTTCATATTTCCATCACACCATACTTCATGGCCCTGTAGCCTGAAGGGACAGGAGGGATCTTCTCCTCCTTCTCCTCAATGGATCTCCCTCTCTGTCAGCTTCCTTGAGGAATCCACCAGAGAAAGTCCCTCTCATCCGTCTTACAGGAAATCCTGAAAAGAACGTTGAGTCAGTTTTACATCAGCATGATTAAACATCTTTATTTTATTTTTTAATTGGGGGTGGGGAAAGGAATTAAATAATAAAAGTCATTTGAAAAGGGCTTGAGCTCATAGCAGAGAATTGTAAAACTTTTTTTCTTTTTTTTGTTGATAAAAGCTATATCAAAATTTGGACAGCTTGGGCTTAAAGTGACAATGAATTACCTTCAGTTTCCTGTGGTGACTAAGTGAAACGGGAAGACTTTCAGAGGTATACAGGTGCTGTCAACCTTTGACGTTTAGGGTGTTTTATGCCTTAATCAATAAAAATTAAAAATATGCTCAAAACACAAGTAAGGAGCATCTGCTTCATTCTACTCACGCTATTAAGTCCAGATTTTAGTTGGCACTGACAGACTGTAATGGATAAAAAGAAAGCAATGTCACCAAGTAGCTCTCACAAATAGGGTTTTATGAGGGTATGATGTGCAATAAAGCCTGGAGGAAGTGGGGCAGAAGCCTGAACTGGACATTACCAGTAGACATTTGTACAGAAGAAGCAAACTTCAACACTTGAGTGCAAACCAAAATCACAGCTTGTTTTTGATCGTCTGTAATGCACTTAATCACATGTGTGAGTGATAGAGAGGCTGGGCCTATGGGATCTGACAGAGCTGATGGCCTTCACCTGATAAGGCGAGACAAAACTGAAAAATGTTGCTGCAGGGGGATCCATGCACTGATTAGGCCAGCGTTCGATTCCTCTGAGCGCCGATTCATCAGTGTCCAATAGCACCCGTTTACCAGGTTCTCGGGTGTCAGTGTGGTCACATCGCTGCCGGGACCTCGCCAATCTCTGTCACAGAGTATCAGCATCTGGGAGAGCCGGACCTGTTCCAAACACAAGCAAGGACCGGCCTCTAATCACAGCAACAAGCATGATAAACTGTGTATACTGATACATACGGACCACACATGATTTCAGCAGGAACTGAAAACACACACATTGCCACACACATGAGTCAATTCTGAGGTATGAATGACCCCCCTCCCCCCATGGACTGCCTTGGTCACCAATCAGGACCACTTTGTCAAGGCACAGGTAACCGTGACGACTCTAATCCCTCGGCAATCGGCTGGTCATTCATCACCACCTAGCGAAGGAGAGCAAGAGGAACGGTAGAGTGAGAAAAAGAGGAAACGGAAGGAGGGAAAGGAGGTGGGAAGGTTCAGAAGGGGTGGGGTGACACAGACAGGGGCAATGGTGCAGACAAATGGCCCCCAAAATTCGGTATTAATCAGTAACTGATTTGCTGCCCCTTTAAAGCCAATACCACTTAAAGACTCGAGAGATGGAGGAAAAGAGGAGAGGGTGGGCAGGATGGAGGGATGGTGAAAGTGTGGACATTAAAAAAGAAAAAGTATAGAATAACTACCGGTAAGATGAAAAAATGGAGTGCAAGAGAAAGATTGAAAGAGAGAACAAAGAAAGAGTAAAGCACCTTATTGGAGTCTACTGTTGCATTAGGAGTTTGGCTTGTGACACAGTAAAGTGCTGTGTAAGATGCTCTCTGCACACACACACACACACACACACACACACATGCACACACAAACGCTCACTAGTAACCCCCCTGTTGATTTGTCACTGGAGTTGATCAATAGCTGTGATGGGAACAGAATCAGCTCAGATGGATTAAACGTCCCAGTGGCTCTGACGTTATTTTCCCATTAAGAAAAGGCTAATCATTACACAACCACATGCACACACACAAAGACTGACACACCCCGGTAGGCATGCTTTTTTCTCACACACACACTGATCCACATACAATTGTATACATCTCTGCTGCGTCATGCACCTCCATGTAAGTCAATGCACACAACATAAACATGACTTTACATGCAGGACAACATGTCTTGACAACGCACAAACAAATCCGCCAATGAAGAAGCTAAAGGGCTTTCAGTGTGACAGCATTGATCTGAGCTTGTGTCACTCAACAGCTCAAACTTTAGCCTTAAAACGATGTTGCAGGGTTTTATTTATTTTTTAAGTAGGGTTCTGTAAAAGTTATGGGCGATAGTATCTCCCCTGTTCCAGAAAGTTCTTTAACAGCACAGGATCCTGGATCACCATCCTGGAGAACCCTCACGCCCCGCTGAGATGCATGCGGCAGGGTATGTCGGGGATCTGTGTGGGGTTTGGAAGTTAAATGCCTTTCCGCATTGTCTCAGGAGGACGCCAAAGATGTTTGTGTCATTGGAATCGTGATAGCAGGGTTTCTGCTTTTTGGCACGGGTGGATACCTTTGTTATTGGTCATTGAAGAAGAGAGCAGCAGCAGTTTTGGCCATGGCAAAGCTGCAGACCTTGTGGGAAGGTTTGGTTCGTGCTTCGAGCGCTCAAAATCAGCCGATTCACTTGGTGAACTTTGTGTTGTCTTGACTGGAACAGCGATAACTCCCAAAATCTCCGCGTGCAACGAGCGGAGCTGGCGAACACCGGAAGAGGAACAAGCTAACATTAGCTTCGGATTCGGCAGGTCTCATGCTAAAAGGAGCAGCTCATGGCGGCGCGCTCAGACGAGTTTCGGTAAGTTATCTTAAGCTAGCACTAACAGTAAGTCAAATGAGTAATAAAAAAAGAGCTAATTTTAAAACAACAACACATTACAGATACTGGCTGTTACAGAGGGCGTAAACAGATCGTTGAAGGGCGTGGACTTCAAGAAACCGGTCGTTCAAAACGAAAGTTAAAAATGGCAGAATTAAAAAGGGTATAATTGATTATCTAATAATTATTTTGTGCATTAAATTGAAGGAATAGGGTCTGGATATCCCACAGAAATACCATAAAAATTTAAAAAATACATCTGAGGTCCCCTTTAATTCAGAGACCAGACCAGATAGAGCTAACTTCTAGATCGGGGCTATTCAGCTAAATTTCCCATGGGGCCACAGTTACTGAAAGCCAAGAGCTCAGGGGCCGGACATCCAGCAATTATTGTCATGAAGTATGTTATGCTTTTTACGATTTAAAATCTAGTTTTACTTAAAAATGAACTCATTGGTGGGCCAAACTGAGTTCATTCGTTAGCCCCCGGGGCCTCCATTTAATTGCCCTGTGCTAGACCAAAGGGGGTTTCTGCTGTCTTAAAACATTCCTAAAATCAAAAATGCAAAGCAGTTCATGTGAGCAATATTTTATAAACTTTTACATAAATGTCAGTTTTGCCTTACACATTTATTCCCATAGAATGTTATGGTTAATTGCGAGTGCTAACTGCGGCAGCAGCTACTGATGGTGACATTTCCACTGCTGCCTGAGGCACTTCCAGCAGGAATGATATAATAATTCTGCTGGATCACCCATGTAATGTAAAACTGATGGCACTATTATTAGGTTTATTAAATAGTATTTACATAAATCGCCATAAAACTTTTAAGTTTTAAGCCATTTATTAGTTGCTCATAACTTTGCCATAGAGCCCCACTTTAAACGCTCTCAGTCGTCCATATTAAGAAAATAAAACGCATACCACGTTATTTGACAAGAAAGTAACATTTTAAATGTTGTTCCCTTTTAATTACTGTAGTCTCTAAAAATACCTGTAAAAGTAGTGAGGTTTTAAATCTGCCTGGATTCATTGTCTTGTAATTTGTGCATGCAGTAAACAAGAATAGAAAATATACTTTGCAATAGATTTATTTATTTTTTTACAATGTACTGTAGTCATAAAGCAGTCATAAACATATTGTATTTAAAATGCCCATCTGGATGGATGTAACATATATACAGGACAGCATTTTAAGATATACAGAATGAGGTGCTTCAGTTAATAACCTAAATTTAAATTTAAATGTTTTTCATACAGCACAATGGCACAGTTGGTAGAGCTGCCGCCTCTCAGCAAGCAGGTCGCCCCAGTTCAAATCCCGGCCAGGCACCTTCGCATGTTCTCTCCGTGTATATGTGGGTTTTCTCCGGGTGCTCTGGTTTCCTCCCACAGACCAAAAACATGCATGTTAGGCTGATTGGTAACTCTAAATTGTCTCTAGGTGTGAGTGAGAGAGTGGTTGTTTGTCTAATTTGTTTCTATGGGTTCTTGTGATGGACTGAAGACCTGTTCAGGGTGTCCCCCGCCTCTCGCACAGTGACTGCTGGACATAGGCAACCATGACACCCGTGACCCAAAAAGGAAGAAGTGGGTAAAGATAATGGATGGATGGATGGATGGATGTTTTTCATATAGAATTTATTGTTAAACATTTTATTAAAACAATCAACTAATAGATGAAGGATCAAAATTTAAAAGGAAAACATGCAAAATTGATGAAGATTATAAAGGAAAGCATTTTACTGGTGTGCAAACTCGTGTGACAAAGATTCAAGAGTGACACATCAAGAGTGACACAAAGCAGGGTAAAAAAGTTTTGTCATGTTGCTTCCTCTTTTTACTCTGCCACTCCTTTTTTCAGCATCTGAATCAATTTAATGCAGCTTTATTTATTTTGTGTTTTTTGTTTTTAAAGAAAAAGGGGGGCAGGAGGGGTGGTTGTCTGCCAAAGGAACAACATGGAAGTAGCAGGAATGCATATGCGTTAAGAAATGCATACTGCCTGCTGCAACATGGTTTCAAACAATTATTCCATGTGATTTTTCTAGTACTTGATATGAGTCTCAGCTGCTATCATGACAAATTTTAGCTCACCTTTCATAAATATATCTGAGTTGTGGTCTTTTTTGTTTTTTTCTAAGGCCATTGAGCTGTGAAAGTCATCATGAATCTGACTGACTCCAAAAGTTATAAAATAAAATATAAAATATGTTTGAGTTCCATTTTAATCCATTGACTGATATTACAATGAGTTATTGCAATTACACGTTTGCCCGCCTTTTATGGTGGTAATTCTGAGTCAGGCCAGTAGCTGCTGATCACATACAAGTGAAAGCTGAAGTTCAAAAACAGCAAAAAACACAGAAGAGTGTTGTCATATATGAGTGATGGAAGAAGAAGGGTGACACTTTTTCCTCACTTCACTATACATATTTATTCATTTTGCACTCGTTAACACGGGGCACCAGCAGGTCAGTTTATTGACCAGCAACAACTAAATTATTGTATTCATCCTTTAATAATCAGAACTCAGTCACTGAAGTAGAAACCATTAACTACAGGGAATTATAAACCATAACAGATGAATATTAAATCAAAGGAGAAGTCTAAAATAGTCTTTGAAGTTTTATTACAAAAATAATTAATCAAATTAAGAATCATCATCAACAACAAACAAAATCAAATATGAATAATAAAGGATAATAATTTGGAGAACAACTAGTTTGAAATGTATTAAAGTAATTAGTAAAACAATTATGAACAATTTAAACAATAATTAATCAACCACGGGTTAATTCTTTTTAATCTAAGGTAAAATTAACTCTTTGAGCAGGAATTATTTTTGCTTTTATACACACACAAATGTATTCAAAGTTTAAACAGTTTTCTTTGGATTTTGGTTGAGAGATGTTATTTAATGTGATCAGATCAAGTCATTTATTATCAGTGAAAGCCAGAAAATGATTGATCAAGTTGCATCAGATAAAATGGTGTAAGCAGACCCAGAGGTGCATCATGTCAGCACTTTAAGCGCTTTGAGCTTTGCAGTAAAAAAAAATTTCATCTTCAGAAGTTACTGGAAACTTCTACTTTGCTTCTAACAAAAATTGTTACAGAACAAACTTTTATTTGCTCAGGACTAAAAGAAGAAGGACATCAGACGAACACATCAGGATGAGGAGAAACAAACTGCAAAATGTCACACAGAGAAACTTTGTGTGAAGCATCAGCTCTCAGGAGTGTTTTGAGGATCTCTCAGACGTCATGACTCCCCTCTGAAGGAACAGGTTCCAGATCAGAAACACAACAGGTGTCTCTCAGGGAAAAGTTTTTTCAGACAGAGCAGAGAAAAGATGTTAAAACACATTCTATAACATTTCACATGGTTTCATTATAATGATTGAAAACAATAATCAACATTATTCATGTTCACACCTGTCACAATCAAATAAACAAACTTAATTAATGATTTGTTTTTTCTTTTGAAAAGAGTAAACTGACTCTGAGTCTGACAGTGAATGTGTGAAAACATCAGACATTTCAACCTGGAGAGACTCACAAAACGAGAGAGAGAATATAATAAAAAGGTTTTATTGATTAGGGTTTCTTTGGCGCTCGGGCCCCGGCGGAGGGTGTGCATGCCGGACTGCTGAGAGCTTGAATGTCCGGCATAGGGAGATAGATTATGGATATCTTCCCCCCGGGACCCGAACCCGGTGGTGGAGTCAGGATCGCAGACGTCCAATCCATCCCACCGGTACGTGAATGACGGTCAGCCAGCGGCCGACGGCTCCGGTCAACCCTGAGACAAACACCAGCGCAGAACTCCCATCCTGAGCAAGCACGAAGCGACAGAGGGAAGGAAAAACTCCCCCGTGAGGAAGAAACCTCCAGCAGAACCAGGCTCAGGACAAGCGGCCATCTGCTTCGACCGGCTGGGTCGCAGGGAACAGGAAGCAGGAATGGACACTGCCGCAGGACCAGGGCGGAGGCGAGCAGGACAACCCCAGGTGGCGTAGACGGGACGAAGAACAGTCAAGTCAATTTTATTTCTATAGCACAGTTAAAACAGATAAACTGTTATCAAGGTGCTCAACAGGGGAGAACCGAGGAACCAGAAAACGCCGGTGGAGACGGGGAGGTGGAGGGAGGCGACCAGACTTGCAACGGGCAAACAGGAAGAGCTGAGGAAAGAGGCGCCTTATATCCAGGTGGACAGTTGATGAGTGATTCGATGCGGCTGTGAGTCTTGCCATTGTTGAATTTGTGTCTTCGACTCCATTATTCAAGTTTAAAGTTACTTTAAAGAAAACAGTTCATGGTGAGTCTGGTTGACAACCTAAAGGTCAGAGGTCATAGTCAGGGGAGCACATCTTCATGCTATAGAAAGACAACACTGTTTTCACTTGCAGGTGACATAAGCTTTCTGAATGTGAATTTAAATGGGAGGAAGTGTGCTGCCTGTCATGTAGTTCAAAAGATGCACACTCATGCTTGATGCTGATGTTTTTGTTGAAAAGCAGCAACAATGTCCATATTTCAGAAGTAGAGCTTTATGGTCATCACAGTGGGTGCAAAGTCAATCACAAAATATTGTCTATTTGTGGCTGTTCAGCTGATTAAAATCATTTGTTGCTGTCTTTACGTACTCTACTCTACCCGTTTTGTATTTGTACAGTATATTTCTATCCTTAACATGTGTTTTTTTGTTGTTGTCTTTCTTCCAATAGGGAATACACCTGCACCTACTTGCCATTCTGTGTTTGTTTATTTCTCCTTCCTGTTCTCTCAAGCCCAGCTGGTCGAAGCAGATGGCCATCTCATCCTGAGCCTGGTTCTGCTGGAGGTTTCTTCCTGTTAAAAGGGAGTTTTTCCTTTCCACTGTTGCCTTTATGCTTGCTCAGAATGGGAGACTGCAATGAAGTGAAAATTCAACAAGACTGCTGGCTTCCTTAGAGAACTTTTACTACTGGGCTTTTTAAAATATGTGAATGTGTTTGTACAGTGTCCTGGGTACTTTTTAAGTTTAGGGATTTGCTCATGTTGTAGTTTGTAATACCCATTTTATGGTCAGCAAAGCAAGCAGTCACCAATTAACCCAGTGAGCACACCCGCATGGGTTCCTCGCCCTCATCCCTCACAGGGCAACATGCAACCTCTACGAAGAAAGATCTCAGCTGAGAGTCAAACTTGAGAACTTGCTGTGAGATGACAGTGCTAACCAAGGGATTGTGATTTCACTACAGTCTGTGTCTTGATTAAACACAAGCAGAGCATCTAATCCAAATTTGCAGCAGATTAAATCTGACATTGTGCATGAAGTATTTTTCAAGATGCAAACAGATGTGACTTTTAAACACCATCATTTTACCTTTTAGACCAGTTAAAGAAACTTTCTAAAAATGTTTGGAGTGAAATAAAAAGTAGCTTGAAACAGTTTCTGAATTTGAATGATCTCAAGGCGCTGCTCAGTTATGCACTTGTGAAGTTTGTCACCTCACTTATTTCAAGTTTGAATATTGGCTGATACCTTTTTTTTGCATGTTCTCTCCTGCATGCATGGGTTCTCTCCACGTACGGTACTATTCCTTTCACAGTCCATAAACAACCATGTTAGGTTAATTGGTGATTGTAAGGTGTGCATAATTGCCAGTCTTGTGAGTTTGACCCTGTGATAGACTGAAAATCTATTTGGAATGCATATGATGATACTGAAAATGACATGAAGGCATCACATTATTTTAACTTTACATAAGTGCAGTGATGTAATGATTTAAACTATTGAAAAAAGAAAGCAAACACATTCAGCAGTAGAAACTATACAGTAGATTGTAACTCTTTAAATTTAACAATACAGTAGCTTCAAAATCAGAAGTGGGAATATTCAAGCTTAAAACAGGAATCAGTGCTTATGTGCATGACTCTGTACTGATGAATTCACAAAACAAAAGTTAAGTGTTTGCATCTTGATAAAAACTATTATCCTGAACGTGCCTTTGTTGACCCAAGTAAAAATGAAACAATAAATAGCTAAAGAAAGAAAAGGAGTCGTCAAAGCTAAAAGACGCAGAATACTGGCTAAAAGAACTAAAAAGTGAAAGGCTAGCTTAGAAAAGCATAATGCTTATAGGTAAAAGCTTAAAATATTAAAAGGCTAGCTATAAGTAGCAAAACATAGCTAAAATGTAAAACTATCAAAAAAGATGAAAACAGAGCGAGTATGTTACACCAGATTTCAAATAGAATATTATTGAAAGAAGTCAAGAGATATCAATGTATTTATAACTAAAATTAACAGTGTGTGTTATAATAATAATAAAGGCATCATTTTATTCTTCTTCCGGCACTCGGCAAGGCAGGTCGCATATCTTTCTGCTCTTCCCTCCCTAAGTTTTTCCTACTCCCTGCTTGCTTTTCGTCTCGTCTGCGACCCTTCAGCGCTCACTCGAACCAATATGGAATTAATAAATTGGGCTGTTTCTTCAATGGATAAGATTTTTTCCACGAAGCGGACCGTGCCAGGAGAAGCTGTCTGTCCCTCCGACACACACGCGGCTGGATACGTGATGGACTCGTGGGGTCAGTGGCAGCCCATGTGTCTGACCGTCTTAAGTGTCGAGGACGTGGAGGATTTGTGGATTATTGGATTATTGGTAGCAACTGCTCTGTTTTTTGGCGTGAGCGGAGTTGTTTGTTACTGGAAGCTGAGGGAGGCTTCGGCAGCTATCAGCGCGCTGTCGGCACTACCTGATCAGCAAAATTCTCTGAACCGGGCCGTGAGCTCCTCATCCCAGCTGTTGTATGAGCTCAATCGCTCGCTTGGAGCAGTGGTGGACCACCGCGCACCTGCTGTCCGTTTTGGGACTTGTTTACAGCCACCCCGGATCAATCAAGGGACAGATGGAAGTTCATGAAGCGGAGCGGAGCAGAACCACATATTTGGATTTCTTTCGGCCATGAAACAGCACCACAGACTTGGAGGCGGCAGTGGAAAAGAACACTGTGGTCTATTGGATAACAAACAAGAACATTATCTGGCTTCTGCACATGTCCTTGAAAAGTAGGCTGTGGGAAGCCATTCTCCTGGAGTGTGAAGCTGAAGAGTCCCCCCCCCTCCCACTCCCCAGAGATTTCTGTGAAGCCTCAGATAACACCCAGCTGCACATCTGCTGAACTCTGTGTTTGTCTGAAATTACTCACAGACTCTCCTTGCCTGCCGTCTCTCCATTTGTTATTGTAACTAAATGTGCTCTGATATGGTTTTTACTGGATCACGCGGTGTCTTGAAGACAAAATGTGATTCATCTTTTTTTAATATCAATGCTGTGAATCCCCGTGTCTCTGCCTGTTTTCCTGCTTTTGACCTTCATCTGGGGACAGATTGGGCCTGGCCGCGCTAAGAGCATATCATGTGTTGATAAACATATCATGTGTTGATAAACATGTCATGTGCTTTGTTCTGCTGCAGCTTGTTTGCACTCATTCTATCTCCTGGATGCTGCAACTACATATTTACGCTGTATTGATGAAAATTGATGCAATGTTAATAAACCTTCTTGATTCTTCTTGATTCTTCTTATGAATACATTGTGTGTTTCTAGTTCTGAGACTGGCTGCACTTGACTCCTTTATTAATGAAAGACATTGATGACTATTAAAATTATAAAATAAGCAAAAAATTTTAAAAGGACATGTCTGTAGAAACATGGCAGAGTAGCATGGCTAAAAACACAATACAGGGAGTCCCCGACTTACGAACGAGTTCCGGACCTAAGGACCGTTCGTAGGTCGAAAATGACGTAAGTTGGAACCCATATAGCACGTGCGTTCGTAAGTCCAGATTTTCGTTCGTAAGTCGAAAAATGTATGCTAGCGCTGCACCAAACACCTGTTTTTCAACACAAACGTACATACTGGTTCATAAACATGCACAGAACTTTGTTTACAAACGGTTAGCTAACACACTTTCATCTAAAAACACCTAAAAACACATACCAGTGCTGTATTTAATGTACAACTGTACTGTTCGTAAGTCCGTTCGTAAGTCGAAAAATGTATGCTAGCGCTACACCAAACACCTGTTTTTCAACACAAACGTACATACTGGTTCATAAACATGCACAGAACTTTGTTTACAAACAGTTAGCTAACACACTTTCATCTAAAAACACCTAAAAACACATACCAGTGCTGTATTAATGCACAACAAAACCGTTCGTAAGTCCATTCGTAAGTCTGAGTTGCCGTAGGTCGGGGGCGCTGTAAGTCGGGGACTCCCTGTATTTGCATTTAAATTGTGTGTCCAGAGTATCAAACATATTACCAGCAAAACATTACATATCCTACTTTATTGCATTTCTTGCCCAAAAATTATAGCAATGAATAAAAACCTGCTCTGCATTTTTGCTGTAATTGTGTCTAAAACATTGCACACTGAAACCTGAAATGTTTGAGTTTGTTCATGGTTTGGATTCACAGTTTTGTTAAATTTGTGGCCCATTGTATTTATAATGTTACATGAGGGGGGGGGGGATGCATACGGTAATTTTGTTGTTATCCTTGAACACCTTCTTGTAACAATTAACCATAAACCTTTCCAACAGAAGGCACTTTAGCAGTGAGGTAAGCTCAAGACAGTAAATACAGTACGTGACCAAGGACGCTGAGGTGAAATGATACATTATACGACGTGTGAAGAAGGAAACAACATGAGGCAGGAGAGCAGAGAGAATGAGGAGAGTGATAGCTCTGCAGGGAAGAAGTGTGAGACCATCTGCTGCTGGCTACCTGCTGTTCTCTCCTTATTCTCTACACTTCCTCCTTTTATCCCCTGTTCCTCCTGCAGTCTATAAAGGCACTTAGTCAGTTAGTGTCAGCACAACCTGTGTGCACACCTGAGACTTCACACACATCTGAACACACAACAAAGCATGCAAGCAAATAGTTTCAATTTCATATTTACACTTTCCAACATTGCCATTGTTCCGTCAATTCACCACCTTTCCTCTGCTCCTCTTTGTCACTAAACAATCCCACGTGGCACAGACAAACACACAGTCTCAACAGACACACACAACGTGTACACACCTACTGTGAGAGGACCTCTCTAATGGATTCTGAAGATTCCNAAAGGGGACCACACATGCAAAATTCACTTTTTAATGTTTTTTTTACTCAACTTTGGGTATGTACTTCATAAAAAAACAGTCCTAAGGCCAAAGAAATGCACCCAGTGGTTTATTTACTCTAAGTAGATTTATTTGTCTGTGATAGAAACGCTTCGTTTCTCACTTCCTGCGGTTTGTGACGTCACAAACCGCAGCCACAACCCACACCAAACCTGAGTCCAGCCCCTCACCTAGCAACCCCTGGTGCGGCTCAACCAGAGCCATATATATAGAGAGTTCCGACACGCTTTGATCTCGCCGACAGGCGGTCAATCGTTCCAAACAACGGCTATGGAAACCTTGTGGAGCTGCGCCCTCTGGCGGCGACGGAGCGCTACTGCAGGCAGCTTCAGACTGTAACCAGAGCCATGGAACAAATCGCCCCCTCCATGACCCACGTGACTTCCGCATTCCATTCTTACAATGGAACTCTATGGAAGTGTCGCAACTCTCACTTTACTGTATATGGCTCTGGGCTCAACCCACTTCAGTATAAAAGACGTCACGGTTGCCGAGCAGTTTAGGAGCTGACCTGGCGGTCATTTATGTATTTATTCATTTATTTAGCCCCCGGGGGGCTAGGGGCTTGCCCTGCTCCAGCCACGTAGCACATCTTGAGTAAAACCAGAATGTTTTATTACCTTGTTTGAACTCTGTCTCATTGAAACTGTGCACACACACACTCCCGCGGGACGACAGTCTGAAACGTACAAGCACCACTGGTCAATGTACTTTTCAGATTAGCAATTTATTTATTTTAAGAATACTTTTCACTTCATCAAAATCTAATCAAAACTCCAGCATTCTAAAAGTAGGTGGTTGTATTTGTTTCTTATACGATGAAGGACTGCTTTTGCTCAATTGCCAGGTTGGTCTGGGAGATAAAGAGCTGGTTTGGCACCCAAAGGACCGGGGTTCGTTTCCCGGCCACGGCATCTTTTTTTTTTTTTTTAAAGCCTTTTGTTTCGGAGAGATCGGGGTGAGACTAGATATATACATCTACATAATAATACTTTATAATTGTTATTTTTACGTTTTAGTTCAATTTTTAGTGTATTAGCGATCGCTCCCAACGCGTATCCGGCAGAAATAAAACGAGCAGACCGCCGGCGAAGGGACCATCTACGGTTGGGAGCTGCTGGGAGCTGCTGGCTTTTGAGGACCGTGTGGGTCCGGTCAGAGGTTGCCTCATACGGATAAATTAACTGGAAACACTCAGTGAACTTTGTGTGTGTCTGGATTGGATGTGCAGCCGCGGATCGAAGCGCCGCATGCAACTAGCGGAGCTACGCGGGCTATTTTTAGCCTCGGATTTGGGAGGGCTAATGATAAAAGTAGCAGCTAATGGCGGCGCGCACAGACAGCTTTCGGTAAGTTATCTTAAGCTAGCACTAACAGTAAGTCAAATGAGTAATAAAAAAAAAGCGCTAATTTTAAAACAACAACAGATTTGAGATACTGGCTGTTACAGAGGGCGGCGTTAATGTAAACAGAGTTTTGACGGGCGTGGACTTCAGAGCTCATTATCATAAACCGGTCATTTAGAACGGAAGTTAGAAATGGCAGAATTAAAAAGGGTATAATTTATTATCTAAGAATTATTTTGTGTATTAAATTGAATGAACAGGGTCTGGATAGCACACAGACATACCATAAAAATAAAAATAAACCATCTGAGGTCCCCTTTAAATAGTGAATTGCATACTCTATGCAGACGGTTGCATGTACAATTCTCTAACAGTAAATATTGTGCTAGTTCCAGTATTGGACCAAAGGAAGCAAGCCTTTAATGTTATTTATGTAAAACTTTTGCTGGATCAGTTAGATTCAAGAGATGTGGCAAAAGCAGCTGTGCAGGGGGGCCCAATTGGATTTTTTGTCATGGGGCCCAATATTCCTGGTGGTCCCCCTGAACGTACATACTGGTTCATAAACATGCACAGAACTTTGTTTACAAACGGTTAGCTAACACACTTTTATCTAAAAACACCTAAAAACACATACCAGTGCTGTATTAATGTATTGTATAACAAAACTGTTGGTAAATCCGTTCGTAAGTCCGAGTTGCCGTAGGTCGGGGGCGCCGTAAGTCGGGGACTCCCTGTATTTGCATTTAAATTGTGTGTCCAGAGTATCAAACATATTACCAGCAAAACATTACATATCCTACTTTATTGCATTTCTTGCCCAAAAATTATAGCAATGAATAAAAACCTGCTCTGCATTTTTGCTGTAATTGTGTCTAAAACATTGCACACTGAAACCTGAAATGTTTGAGTTTGTTCATGGTTTGGATTCACAGTTTTGTTAAATTTGTGGCCCATTGTATTTATAATGTTACATGAGGGGGGGGGGGATGCATACGGTAATTTTGTTGTTATCCTTGAACACCTTCTTGTAACAATTAACCATAAACCTTTCCAACAGAAGGCACTTTAGCAGTGAGGTAAGCTCAAGACAGTAAATACAGTACGTGACCAAGGACGCTGAGGTGAAATGATACATTATACGACGTGTGAAGAAGGAAACAACATGAGGCAGGAGAGCAGAGAGAATGAGGAGAGTGATAGCTCTGCAGGGAAGAAGTGTGAGACCATCTGCTGCTGGCTACCTGCTGTTCTCTCCTTATTCTCTACACTTCCTCCTTTTATCCCCTGTTCCTCCTGCAGTCTATAAAGGCACTTAGTCAGTTAGTGTCAGCACAACCTGTGTGCACACCTGAGACTTCACACACATCTGAACACACAACAAAGCATGCAAGCAAATAGTTTCAATTTCATATTTACACTTTCCAACATTGCCATTGTTCCGTCAATTCACCACCTTTCCTCTGCTCCTCTTTGTCACTAAACAATCCCACGTGGCACAGACAAACACACAGTCTCAACAGACACACACAACGTGTACACACCTACTGTGAGAGGACCTCTCTAATGGATTCTGAAGATTCCAATTTCCCCTCTGCCACCAAAGACAGAAAACCCTCTGAGCTCAATTACCCCTGTCTCACATACGCCAGACAAGACCAGCAGCATACACACACTCCCAAACACATACGTGAACACACACTCGGACGCATCTTTAGTCGCAATCATAGACGGCGTGCACACACACAAGTCCTTGCTCACCTTAAACTGCTGTGACATGTTGAGAATCACACAATCAGAGGCACGCAGTCAGACTGAGAGGAGTATTAGTTTAAGGTAGATTTCATGTGATAGAGGAGAACGGGGTGAGGGAAAGGAGGAGAAACTGAGGGGTTGTTGGGTGCATGGGAGTGAGGTTAGGGCACAGGCAAAAAAACAAACAAACGATGGAAGATGAATGCAAGATGTCGGAAAGACGCATGAGAAATATGAGAGCGAATGAAGCTGAATGAAGATGTGAAGGAGATATGAGGGCAGGGTGAAGAGGAGGTGCAGGCCTTGGGCTTTTACCAAATCCACTCTTCCAGAAACCTTATTAAATTCTACAATTAGCCGAGCGTCTCAGGCTATAAATAGGCTCACTTTTCCCATTCCGCGATGTCAGTCAGCGAGCCAAGATTCGACTGCGGGGGAAACAAAACAATTTAAATTATAGCGAGGCTCTCTCTTTGTCTGGCCACCCTTTTAACGGGATAATTACTAGTCTATTCATTCGCGCTCAGCCAGGGCGATATATCACCACTCCACACAGCGGCCCAGCTTTCTGTGATAAACGTCTTTTAACTGAGGAGGAGGGAAAGCAGGGGGGGGGGAGGCCGAGGTGTGCCCGTTGATATCAGTTTACTGTCAGCTGATGGTGTCCACCAAAAGCCTCATTGGCATTACTGAACAGTCTCCTGCCAGATTCAGGCGAGCGCACGAGGCAATGCAAGTCGGTTTCGGGAGCGACGCCTTCCTGTGGGCTCCAGCTAGAAGAAAAAAAAAATAAAAGAACAAGAAAAGGGGGAGAATGAAAGGGAAAGAGAGGAAGTGAAAGGCATCTATTATTCAGCACGGCCTCGATCCCTGCACACGCACGCCATTAAAAATAGGAAATCCATAGCGGAGACAAATGGCTTCTAAATGAAGCGCTACAGGAGGAGAGCGGAGATAGGGACCCCTGTCACATGCGCTTTAATTGTCTCCCGGGGCGATAAGGAGATTTATCAAATTCATCGCACCAGTAAGGGCTGTTAGGCCTGCATGACGACCGGCGGTGGAAGGACCAGTGCAGCTCGTGTTTGTTCGTTCGAGGATTCGCAGCGGAGTTGGAGGTGGTGAGCAATTAGGCGATCATAAATTGTGCGAAGCTGCAACAACTCTAGTGTCAAATTGACTGTAATAGCTAAATACAATCTAATACGTAGGCTGTTTGTTATTTAATAGAATGAAAAGTTATAAAGGCAATGTTCAGAGAGGTTTAAATAATTATCGGTGACTAAAATGGGTTTTTACTCAGGTTAGGAAATGTTGGAGATAAAGGAAAAGTGTATAGTGATGTTTGCATGCAAACATCAACTAAAGAGGCTACATGCGTAGTTTTGTCGAAAGTATTGATTGTTGCATGAATTCATAACTGTGTTAGTTGTTCTGACATAAACTTGTAATGCTAGATGTGGTCATCATTTTATGATTTTAAGATTGGCAGCACGATAGCTCAGTGGTTAGCACTGTTGCCTCACAGCAAGAAGGTCCTGGGTTCAATCCCTGGTTGGACCTGGGGTTTTTCTGAGTTTGCATGTTCTTCTTGTGCTTGCGTGGGTTTTCTCCAGGGGCCTCATGTATCAACCGTGCGCACGCACAAAAACATTGCGCACGTCACTTTCCATGCAAAGTGGCGTATGTATCAAATCTGATATGAACGGGAATATCTGCGCATCCACGTACAAATCCACGGCTGCTCCCCTGCTTGCGTACGCACGTTTCTGTGGTTATTGTTCCTTTGGCGACACTTACAGGTTATTCAGAGAAACTGTGTCCATGATATGAAAATAATCATAAATCCCACCAAACACACATGATTAACAATTATTACATCCACATGGACGCAATTAGATGAGTGGATATAAAAGCATGCGCCAAATAGTGGCAACGATATTGACAACAATGAGATGTGATTTCTTTAAATAAGAAGTTAACCAAGCTGTACCAACACGCCTACGTTTAGGTCAGTGTGTAGCGCGGTTGCCTTTAGTTCCAAAGGTCATGAGTTCGAATCTCGCATGGTACAACGTTTCTCTTTTTTTTTTTCGTTCCAGATTTAAATACACATGAAAACTATTTACAAAACAAGAAATCGTCTGCTTCCTTTCATTTCATGTATTGTTCTATTTCTTGTTGTTTTATTAAATAGTTTTCCTGTGTTCTTTAAATCTGGAATGAAAAAAAAACGTTGTACCAAGGGGGAGTCGATCTCACGACCTTTGGGACGAAGGGCGGGCGCGCTCACCACTAACCTATACAGGCATGTTAGAGCAGATGGGTCAACTTCTTGTTTAAAAGTGGATGGTATGTTTTGCGCTAGGCGTGCCGAATAAAACCTTTTTCCGTGCTTCTCTGCCTCACTCAGAAGTGATTCCTGTTCACAGTCCGTGAAGTTCCTCTTTTTTCCACGTTCCGACATGATTTGCAATGGAGCAGAGACGACATTCCTGTCGTGCATGGCATATTTGAATGACTTTGCATATTCATACGGAGGCGTGTCAAAGGCGGAGTCGGCCACTCTCTCATGTGCGCTGAATTCCACGTTGATTGTGTTGTACATAAGGAATGTGCGTGGATTCCGGTGTACGCACAGTTTGATAAATCTGGATTTTTTTGTGCGTGGACACTTTTCTGGATTTGTCCGTACGTGACTTTTCAGTAAGGAAATCTACGCAAGTCTTTGTACATGAGGCCCCAGGTACTCCGGTTTCCTCCCACAGACCAAAAACATGCTTGTTAGAATGCCTTCAGTCCCAGGCCTACTTTGCAAGAGATCTGTGATCTCAATGGGATTTGCCTGGTTAAATAAATAATGATAATAATAATAAATTCAATTTATACCGCACTTTTCATTAATAAAAATCTCAAAGTGCTATAAATAAAGGTTAATAATACAAACCGGATTCCAAAAAAGATAGGACACTAAACAAATTGTGAATAAAAACTGAATGCAATGATGTGGAGGTGCCAACATCTAATATTTTATTCAGAATAGAACACAAATCACAGATCAAAAGTTTAAACTGAGAGAATGTATCATTTTAAGGGAAAAATATGTTGTTTCAAAATTTCATGGTGTCAACAAATCCCAAAAAGTTGGGACAAGTCCATTTTTACCACTGTGTGGCATCCCCCCTTCTTCTTACAACACTCAACAGACGTCTGGGGACAGAGGAGACCAGTTTCTCAAGTTTAGAAATAGGAATGCTCTCCCATTCATGTCTAATACAGGCCTCTAACTGTTCAATCGTCTTGGGCCTTCTTTGTCACACCTTCCTCTTTATGATGCACCAAATGTTCTCTATAGGTGAAAGATCTGGACTGCAGGCTGGACATTTCAGTACCGGATCCTTCTCCTACGTAGCCATGATGTTGTGATTGCTGCAGAATGTGGTCTGGCATTATCTTGTTGAAAAATGCAGGGTCTTCCCTGAAAGAGATGACGTCTAGATGGAGCATATGTTGTTCTAGAACCTGAACATAGTTCTCTGCATTAATGGTGCCTTTCCAGACATGCAAGCTGCCCATGCCACAAGCGCTCATGCAACCCCATACCATCAGTGATGCAGGCTTCTGAACGGAGCGTTGATAACAACTTGGGCTATCCTTGTCCTCTCTGGTCCGGATGACATGGCGTCCCAGTGTTCCATAAAGAACTTCAAATTGTGACTCATCTGACCACAGAACAGTCTTCCATTTTGCCACACTCCATTTTAAATGACCCCTGGCCCAGTGCAAACGTCTGAGCTTGTGGAGCTTGCTTAGAAATGGCTTCCTCTTTGCACTGTAGAGTTTCAGCTGGCAACGGCGGATGGCACGGTGGATTGTGTTCACTGACAATGCTTTCTGGAAGTATTCCTGAGCCCATTCTGTTATTTCCTTGACAGTGGCATTCCTGTTTGAGGTGCAGTGACGTTTAAGGGCCCGGAGATCACGAGCATCCAGTAGAGTTTTACGGCCTTGACCCTTACGCACAGCGATTGTTCCAGATTCTCTGAATCTTTTGATGATGTTATGCACGGTTGATGATGATAACTTAAAAGTCTTTGCTATTTTACGCTGGGTAACACCATTCTGGTATTGCTGCACTATCTTTCTGCGCAACAATGGTGGAATTGGTGATCCTCTTACCATCTTGGCTTCTGAGAGACACTGACACTCTGAGAAGCTCTTTTTATACCCAATCATGTTGTCAATTGACCTAATTAGTGTTAATTGGTCTTCCAGCTGTTCGTTATATGCTCAATTTCCTTTTTCCAGCCACTTATTGCTACTTGTCCCAACTTTTGGGATTTGTTGACACTGTGAAATTTTGAATCAACATATTTTTCCTTTAAAATGTTACATTTACTCAGATTAAACTTTTGATCTGTCATCTATGTTCTATTACGAATAAAATATTGACATTTGCCATCTCCACATCATTGCATTCAGTTTTTATTCACAATTTGTTGAGTGTCCCAACTTTTTTGGAATCTGGTTTGTATATTCTTGAGTTAAAAGTTTGTAATAAACATTTATAATTAGCTGCAAACTATCACAAGTTCATTTGCTTACAGCCAAAGTGACTGAAAATAGATCAACGATAATGACGTCCACGAAAAAACTGATTGAGATCAAGAAGTCCAACATTTCTGATGCTTTTGTACATACAGTATTTGCACTTGGGTTTGTTGAATTATCTATGCAGATAAAAGACAGATTAGGTTGAAACATTAATCTTTATGACCTATCAGAAGTTTTGCCAAAGCCACATGTTTGAATACCACGTTCTGTCTTATGGGACTTCATTGTCCTGCTCGATCCACTATACTGTATTGTATTTGTCCATGAGCGCTGTCTTACTAAATGTTTCTCTATTCTTTTGCATTTACCAGATTCAGTGTTACGTTTCAACCTAAATGTTTTTTCCAAGATTCTACACTTGTCTGATTTTACTATATTAATTTATATACACTTGTAGGTCAATCTTCTTCTGCCACCTCTACCACATGACTCAATGGAAGGTCCATAGATTTAGCCAAGTGCATTTTAGAATTGCAAATTAATATACTGTATCTGGAAAACTACTGAAGTTAATGCTTTCAAACTGCCTCTTTTGTTTTAGTGCAGAATAACCTCTTGATAAGTTTGCTATGAGAACATTTAATACTATGTAACTGGTGATAATAATAATAATAATAATAATAATAATAATAATAATAATAATAATAATAATAATAAATAAAAAACACTAAGGGACCGTTATTTGCCGTGTGGACGAAAGAATCCAAGACCATTTAAAGCCCAAACTTCAACATATTAAAAAGGGAACAAGTCTGGAAAAGGTAGTCCATAAAAAAGCTTTATGACAATGAAAAGTCACACAATGTGAGTAAATTTGACCCTTGTGGGGTCCCACAAGGTTTGGTGCTTGCTCCAAAGTTGTTTCTTTTGTACATAAATGATTTGGTGAATGTGTCGGGGCTGTTTAGGTGTGTTCTGTTTGCAGATGATACCACTTTTTTTTGTTTGGGAACAAATTTGGATCATATGCTGAACATGATGGAAACAGAGTTTGTAAAAATACAGACTTGGTTTGGGCTTAACAAATTATCGCTAAATTTGAAAAAAAAAAAAATTATATGGTATTTAGTAATAGAAAAACCACAGTTGATGCTACATTTAAAATTAATGGTAATATAATTAGTAAAGTGAAAGAAGTGAAATTTTTGGGTGTAGTTATTGATGAGAACCTGACCTGGAAATCTCATCTTAATTATTTGAGAACAAAGATAGCCAGATCTATTGCTGTATTATACAAGGCAAAATAATTATTTAACGATAAAGCACTACTTATATTGTATAATGCGATAGTTCTTCCATATTTGACTTATTGTGTTGAAGTTTGGGGAAAGGCATGTAAAACATCTACAAATTCTATTTTTATTTTACAGAAAAGAGCAATAAGAATCATCTCAGGAAAGCATTACACTCACCCATCTAACATACTATTTCAACAGCTAAATTTATTAAAGTTTTATGAACTGGTTGACTATGGAATTCTTCAGGTTATGTACAGAGCTCATACAAATTCCTTACCTCCATATATTCAATCTTATTTTATTAAGAGAGTCAGTAACTACAATTTAAAAGGATTATCAATGTTTGTAATACCAAAAATTAGAACAAACTCAAAGGAACGATGCACATCAGTTCAAGGAATAAAACTGTGGAATGTTTTGGATAAAAGTTGTAAAAACGCTTCCTCAATGTTTTTGTTTAAGAAAATGGTAAAAAGTAGTCTATTGAAAAAATATGAAATTGTTTAGCTTGTTCTTTTGAAATTGGTTGTTCTTGGCACTGAGTCAGTTTTGGACTTGTTATGTTATACAATGCATATTTGAGTTTGATTGTAATTTATGTATTTTATTTTATGTTTTCTTTTTTTTTAAAGGAGCAGATGTTGTAAGATTTTATCTTCTTTCTGCTTCCTTTCATTTTCTTTGTAAATTGTATTTTTTGTTTTGTTTTAATGTTAACTCAATTTTAAATGAAAATAAATTTATAATAAAAAAATAATAATACAGACACGAACATTGAATATATGGTATTAAATACATGGTGGTAGAGATGAACAGTTTAGTACATGACTTGTGCGTTTATAATAATGTCTCTTGTGCCCCTTGCAAGACTTGGAGTACTTAAATGATTCAGGCACAGTGGTTTGCGAACTTTGCGCCACACAGTTACAGCTTTTACCAACAAACACGTGTTTTGAACTTGATGTTGCAGCAATCATTGCTGCGCTGACAAGTGTTGAGAAAGTTCAACTGGAAGAGCAAACATAAAAGATATAGGAGATACTTAGTCTGGGTCTTTTCTTGATAGCATTAGGAAAGCATCAAAGCACTTTCTCAGGCGGCTATAAGACGAGCTGGTCTGAGAAGCTCAGTCCTCACCTCCTTCTACAGGTGTGCAGTGGAGAGCATCCTGTGCTCCAGAATCAACGTGTGGCATGGAAGCTGCACAGCGGCAGAAAGAAAAGCTTTGCAGAGAGTGGTGAAGGCTGCACAGAAGATGTTGGAGTCAGTCTCAGACATCATCACCACCATCACAGACATCTACACCAGGCCACCTGCATCATGAAGGACCCCACTCACCCAGCATACACTTTTTGCCCTGTTCCCCTCAGGAAGGAGGTTAATGAGCATTAAGTGTAGAACCACTAGACTGAGGAACAGCTTATACCCTGAAGTTGTTAGACTCATGAATATCTAACCAGGATTATTACTGTGAAAAAAAAATCACTGTAATACCACTTAATTGTTGATATGTGCTGCTGACTATCCATGTTGCTGCTGATTTATTTCACGCTGCTCTGTTCATTTGTGCTCATCTGCTCACGTTTGTGCTGCTAATGTTCAACGTATTGTTTTTGTATTACTGCTTAGTGTATTCTTAGTTTAGCATATTTCTTAGTTCATATCTTAGAACTTCTTAATGTTTTTCTTTACAATTTATATTTTTGTTGGATGTAACTGGGATCCAGTGGTGGGATGTAACTAAGTACAAGTACTTTGTTACTGTACTTAAGTACATTTTTCATGTATCTGTACTTTACGTATAGTTAAATGTGGGTACTTTTTACTTTTACTCCACTACATTTTACATGAAGTATCTGTACTTTCTACTACACTACATTTCTATAATGTGTTGAGTTACAAGTTACTTTCACGTTGCAATTTTTTTATTTGTTCGTTAGTTTGAAAGTAACTGATGTCGAGAGGGGAGTTGTTCCATTGAATCACTGCAAAGTGGGCAGGTAACATTAGACCCACCTTCAAGAAGAGCTGGGCCAATGATGTATGTTCTAGTATATACATCACTGAGTTGGGGTTACTCACAGCACCACTAACACACCCACAATGGATTCCACTGTGGAGAGTCAGCCAGAACATATGCACCACCGATGGCCTTAATAAAATACTATTGAAAGACTGTTCAGTACAGCAGGACATATTCTCTCTCCCAAAAGAGACAGACTTGGACAAAAAAAACTTTGGAAACCAACTTCTTCTGAAATTGAACAAGAAATTCTTACTGCAATATTAAAATGTGTCAGTTCAT